>JAWQFJ010011754.1:0-2500 GCA_034096865.1 Theodoxus fluviatilis
GGGGTGCTGGGGGTGCTCGAGCACCCCCCCCCAAAAAAAAAAAAAAAAAAAAAAAAACCTCCGTGGCAGCCGGGAGTTGGGGGAAGGAGGGAGGGGGGGGGGGGTGGTTGCTCAAATATGTTGATCTACTTCCCACCTCATCGGATATCGGCACACTTTGCTTGGTAGCAGAGACAGTATAGTTAGTAAAAAGCTTGGGAAGGAGGGGGGGGGGGGGGGGGCTAAAAGATGCTGGGCCCAGATGCTGTACTACTCTCCACTTGGTATAAGCACACTCTACTTGGCAGCCAAGGTAGCTGGGGAGGGAGGGGGGGGGGGGGTGCTGCTATAATTAAGATGCCGTCCTTTTGCTACTCGCACAGACAAATCAAACCCGGGCAGAGACAGGAAGAATCTGTGACCAAACAAAAACTCTTGGAAATGACCGCACTGCCAGATTGCACAGATTTGCACCATTTTTCTCAAAATTTTCCGGGGGGGCATGCCCCCGGACCCCCCTACAGTGAGTGTAATCGTAGCGAACAAGTGCCGGGGCATTATGATCTAAAGTAGACAATTAAAAGATGTGCTCCACATACTGTTCTACATCTTTGGGAAACCGATAAAACGATTCTCCGACACAAGTGTGTATGTAGCGAGCACTTGAGCTGTAAACGCCACAGCGAATCTTTCGATCAGCCATAATTGCCACGCGTAAACCCCTCTAAGAGAAGGTAACTCTAAACACCCATCTTCGCGGACTCAGACAAAGTTAGGTTAGACTTCCGCAGGCGGGCCACACGAGCGAACTCTTACGAGGAAAAGGGTGCGGGTAAAACAGCGAATATGACGTAACAGACAAGCTGACGGGCCACAGTATATGACTTGCTGCGTTTTTACATGGGCGTTTTCGAGTGTAAGCACCCTTGTAAAAACACAGCCAATCAGATGCTGCGGGCCGTCAGCTTATTTGTTACGTCATCTTCGCTGTCTTTCCTGCACCCCTCTTCTCGGACGAGTGTAATATGTGTGGCCCGCCCGCGGAGACAAAACCGGAAGTTCCATGTCTTTCCTGCACCCCTCTTCTCAGGCGAGTCCACTACATGTGGTCCGCCTGCGGAGGAGACATAACCGGAAGTTCCGTGTCTTTCTATGCAACGTCTTTGCTTGGAGGTTCTTACCGTCGTCGTACTGTGGAGGGAGCAGACGCTGGAAGGGCTGCATGGGTGAGCCCCTCAGAGGGAACCGCAGGTTGTTGCAGACGCCGTCGATGGGACGGAAGGGGTTAAGTGGGTCGCATAAGCTGTGGAACAAAAGAGTCACCATGTGAAGGTGAAGGTGTTGATTTTATGTAGCAAAATCCCATTTACCCATTTCGAGAATGTCGAACCGCTTTACACTTTCCCCCTGATCACTGAGCCTCTTAATCAATCTTTCACAGATGTGCACTTATGGACACCCACAGCACACCACTACACCTCACACGACACAACACCACACACACACACACGACCACACACACATAGCGACACTCCCACTACTGCACACAGCAGACAATCACAAAACACTGTTCAAACCCACACACACGCACAAACAACACTCTCATCACTCGGGGCTCCCTCTCGGCGTCATCCTGCTCTCTCGTCCATCATCACACACACAAACACACATATACACACACCGCTCACTCACACACACACACACACAACACACCCACACACACACTACACACACACACGCGAATCCACACGCCTACCCACACTACACAAACACACACACACCAGCCCAGTTCCACACACCACACTTCAGCTGAGGTCGACCACACACACTACAACACACACACACACACACCACATGGTACAGGTCCACACAACCACACACACACACTCCACACACACACACAGCACACACACACACACACACCACACACATACACACACACACGCATACACACAATACAACATCCCTGGGAAACACACGGCTCGCGCGCTTGCGGGGGGTGGGTGGGGCATGTGTACAATCACACTAGGAACACACAAAATCACGCGCGCGCGCCTTTTAGCATGCACACTCTTTCGATTGGCTACAGCTCCGGCGTTCAATGACAACCAGGAATTGCAAGGTAACACACAAGTATTCCATAACACCATTGCGTACACCCTGTTGTAGGTAATCCTTGGCTCGTCACTATGTCGCGCTGCATAGTGCATGGCGCCTTGGGCTCAGTGGGTGTTAAACCTGCGGCAGTACGTGCAGGCGTTCCGTTGTTGCGCTGAATGATGGGGCGCTATGGGGCCCGTTCCTGCGCAGGAGTGTAGGAAAAAGCAAACATACCGCCTGTGCGAGACAAGCGTACTTTCCCCATAGGCGGCCCTAAACGACTATGTCTTGGCTTTCGGCTACATCATCCCTGGCCTGCCTTCCTGCACTGCTCTCTGCTCCTCTTTCCTCGTCGTCACCCCCTCAGATGCGTGTCGCTCCTCTCTCTCATACAAATCGCATCTCTCTCCTCTCTCATCTC
>JAWQFJ010011754.1:5000-11429 GCA_034096865.1 Theodoxus fluviatilis
AGACAAAACACGGAGAGAGAGAGAGAGAGAGAGAGAGAGAGAGAGAGAGAGAGAGAGAGAGAGAAGAGGGAGAGATATAGCCTATGATTTGTGAGAAGGTACAATGTCCTGTGGTCGTATTAATGATTTATTTATTTGTGAAGAACTTTTCTTTTTACCGTGCTAGGAAACATTCTGGATGTAAAAACTCGGCTGGTTTTTTTTTTGTCACTTTCCAGTGGATGCCCCGTTTGATCGAGGAGAATATTCCACATTTTTCCTGGTGTTTTTACTCCTGGGTGGGGAGAAGCAATGTGAGTTAAGCATCTTGCTGAAGGATGCAACTCTGGGAACTGCGCAGCTTCGAGCGCCGTACCCACTGGCCGCTAGCGACTGTAGGTCCAGTGCGCTAACCACTCGGCCACAGAGCCCTGTAGCAGCCAAAAGTTACTCCCGGCCAAAAGTTACTCCGGAAGTCATCGCAGAGTTATCTGCTCGGGACGTGCTGAGAATTCAACTCTAAAAAGAGACGGCACCCGCCACTCCGCCTGACTGACTTTGCACGCCCGGTGAG
Source organism: Theodoxus fluviatilis (assembly GCA_034096865.1). Lineage (NCBI taxonomy): Eukaryota > Metazoa > Mollusca > Gastropoda > Cycloneritida > Neritidae > Theodoxus > Theodoxus fluviatilis. Next base: position 5,554 of record JAWQFJ010011754.1, read on the forward strand.
TTATGCTAAGATCCGGCCGCGTAAATATATCTGCGTTTTGTGACAAACGTCTTTCTCGGCGGTACTGTACTCCATGCACCTTAACGGTGCGCGTGATTCGGGTGTAATCTTAAGCTAAATGACGTTTATTGGCGCTGCTGAAATGGTCGAAGTCGGACACATTCGGAACGTCGTTTAGCTTAAGATTACACCCGAATCACGCGCACCGTTAAGGTGCATGGAGTACAGTACCGCCGAGCAAGACGTTTGTCACAAAACGCAGATATATTAACGCGGCCGGATCTTAGCATAACTCCCCGGGCGTGCCAAGTCAGTCAACGGTCGCGTTTTATAAAACCAGACTACAAATAGACTACAGGGAGGTGACTCCCATATCATTTCCGGCAGCGGAGACGGCTTTGCACGGGGAAAAACTTTTTTGAACTCTATATTATGTGTTAAACTACACAAATGCACCAAAAACACAAAAACTCGTAAAGAAACTAATGCGTCGTTTGTCGGGATACATTCCATGCAAAGAACAGGTGCAGGAGCGGTAAATCGCATAAAGAAAAAGCCAAGCAGATAACTCTGCGATGACTTCCGGAGTAACTTTTGGCCGGGAGTAACTTTTGGCTGCTACAAGCCCCCCCTGCAACAGCATATACAGCAGTTGTCATCTACTGTATTAGGCGTTTGTCATGCGGTCTAAATCAATCGTTTTTAACAGTTTTCTACATGCGAGGTACTCAATCTGACTAAAAATGAATTCAGTACTTTCACAATGAAGCCACCATGCTTTAACAGCACTCTAAAACATGTAATTCTCTTTGTTTTTAACGAAACGAAAGGATCGAAAGCGCACAGCTGCGAGCGTTTACTGGCTAATTTTAGCGGACTAAAAATAGTCTGGTAATTTCCAGGTTGTCTGGCAAAGCTTGCGGCGTCAGCGGCTGCCTCACTCTCTCCCTCCCTCGCTCCACTAAAAAAGACAACACTCACAGCGCTAAATTAAAAAGGTGAACAGTTTGCTAATTAGGGGCGTTAATTAATGAGGTCGTACCGCCCACTTCTATACTACTGCGAGTGCCTCCTTGTGAGCAAGACGCTATGAGAAACGCACTCGCCTCGCGTTTCTTGGAAGGTCCTTGCAGGATCCTAGCGTAAGCAATGCGACCCTGGTCATACGCATTCCAGTTCACTAGAGACTTTGCTTACCAGCGAAAGTGTCTCTAGCCCAGTTGACATCACGTGATGGAAGGTTTTCGTCCAGAATATGCAAATGGAGGTCACACGAGAGGTTTGTGGAATAGCCAATCTGCTCCCTGACATACGCTGTTAAAGTAGTTCTAAGACTATTTCGCACAAAACTCTTAACTTACTCTTGTTGAGGCAATACACAAGCGTTTATTCGATAAAATCACGGATCTATATTAAATGGATGCACATCTTGAGGTCACGGGCTCTTTCAGCCAATTAGAGAGTTCTGCCAGAGGTCAAATCTCAACTGAGTGGTATGAGCACTTCCGCCAAGTCTTTGCAGCAATGGATTCCACTGTTGATCAGATTGTCACGCAGCTTATTGTGAGTAAAATTAAATTTATTTTAAAGGTTTCTATTGAGTTACAGCTGTGATTAGATGTGTTTGTGCCTCTATCAAGTTTTTCATTAAGTAGGAAGCCCTGCCACAACATTTAACCGAGTTGTTGCGGTTGTTTTATGGACGCTACACACGTGTAGTGCTTAGTGCCGTTGTGTCACAGGTCTCGGAAGTGAACAAGAAAGGGGACTGTTAATTTTCAAGTTAAACACGTTTTTATTAATGTATTGATTATACTAGTTTTCTTCTTTGTCATTTGTGATTCTCATGTGAGTTACATTTAAGGAGAGACACGGCTGCCTAGGAGTCGAGTTTCGCTCGAGAGAGTCACGGAAATGCCCATATCAGTCCTCAGACTAGCTCGTCGGGACGACAGCCTAACAGCTGTTATAATGCAGCTATCTGATTGGCTGCCGATTACTTGCACACTCGTTGTGGGCAAGCCGAAGTTGGCCAAGGAAATTCCGAAGGCACTCGTGCGAGATGCAAATGAATGCGCCTCGCTCACGCCTGGTCGCGGCAGTTTCATAAATGACAGACCTCGGCATTTTGCAGAAGTTGTACTGCAGCTTTCAATTGCACAATTATTGCAAACACTTGGCGGTTTTCTTTTCGCAACTGAGTTCTCCGCCATCGAATATCGTAGATTGAACAGGCCACCGGAAGTGCTCATACCACTCAACTGCCGATTGGCCTTGAGAGGAACTAAAATGACATTGACCTCAAGATGTGCATCCATTTAATATAGATCCATGATAAAATGAAATGTTTGAGTTGAAATGGATACGAGTTTTGACATCTGAATGATTTCTGTAAAAAGTGGAGAGAACAAATAGTATCAGAACGAACTATTTTTGGCGCAATGCTGTAATGCGAAGGGTCAAGTCTATTACGCATTCATTGCGAACTGTGCCAGAGTCACTACTGACTCGGGTTCACAGAATGGGTCATACGTAGACGCCCTTTATCTTTTTGCCGCTTACCCCGACCCTATGCGCATGCATGCCGCCGATCTAATTTTAGACTGTGTAGTTAGCTCCCTTATGCTCTCCCCCCCTCCACCTCCACCCCATTTCCACCCCCACCCCCTTTCCCTCATCTCTCTATCGCTATTTACATTTTTGAAAACATTGCTGTTAATGTTGCGTAGATTGCATTGTCTTGTCCTAGTAGCAGTTTCACCCATGACTATTTTCCATAAGGAAGTATTTCGATCGAGAAGGGTATGTATTTTATGTCTGTTGCAAAAGGCTAAATATAAAGCGGCAAGATCAACCTTCGAATGTTTTACAGTAACATGAAATGCAAGCTGAAACTGACTGGGAAATAATGAGAGCTTTTATCATTTATCTCTGGTGCCGGCACTGGACAGTGTGTGGTTTGTTATGTTGCACTCTTCTCTCGTTGAACAGGGTTCTCCTAGCTTGCGCTGGGAAATCGAAGTGACAGACGCTGGTGGTTGTTTTCGATAAACTTTATTCACGCACTGATCGCTACACAGTGGTGAAAATCAGCCAACAGTAATTCGTCGTAACAACTCGCTTCACTCTATGCACAGTGTCGCAGAGGACTCGCTCCTTACAAAGGTAAGCTCTCACCTTAACTCTGTCGCATCTGCTGCTCGTGTCTGACTCGTGTCAGTCGTCTCTTTCATGTCTCAGTTGCGTCTCTCATGTGTCTCAGCCGTGTCTCTCTCTCTCTCCCTGTCGCTTCTTATATACATAACCCCTGGTTACAGATCTTTCGCGAATAAAGCGGCACAGTCTCCAAATGCTCGAGCCGGGAATTGACTGACGTCACGTGACACAACAAAACAATTTTAGCCTAACCCGGTCGCGGGTAAGGACCATGACCTGACAAATATACAAAATCAACCGTGCCGTGACACTCTAGCACGATCTAGAATCTTCACAACATAGCTCCTCCCCTAAAGACCGAAACGACCTCGTCGATCTCACTACATGTACAACTCCACAATTAAGATTACAAAACATCATGAACTAACACCTCAAAAAATGCGCAACTAGCAACAACATTAACATCAACAACAACAATAAAATTCCGGGAAAAGTCAATTCGCAGTCCAGGTAGTCCATGAATTACAGAGTGAGTGGCATAGATGCAAATACCTGACACATGGGCGAAAGCTTCCTTGCGATAGCTTCTGCCCAGTCCATGAGGTCAATGTCTGAAAGTATAGGACTCCTCACAGAAGCGAGATGGGCGCAACACACGCCGCCCTCGCCGCGTATATGTCTGTACGTCTTCAGGGGTCGCTCCATCCTCGCTCTCGTCTCCCGAGGAAGGCCCTAATACAGCGTCTCTCTCTGTGGGCTCGTCGTCATGGGTTGGATCAGGGTGGCGCCGTGGTGACTGCCACCAGTCTGGCGGCAGGTCTCCCTGGTACCTCCAGAGGCGGGCACGGTTCACTATCCAGGGGCGGGCGCGATGGTGTTGCTGGATGCGGTACACCCCTTCATGTACCTTCCCCATCACCTTGTAGGGTCCGGTCCACGGCCGGGCTAGCTTGGTGGTGCACCCTCTCTTGACCCGTGGGTGGTAGAACCACGTTGCCTTCCCGTCATCAGGAGAGGTCTGGTGATCGGCCTTGCGGTCATAACCAGACTTCATTCCGTCAACGCTGCACTGCAGGTGTGTCCTTGCGGACTTTCGCACTGCCTGCAGCATACCCTGGAGCGGCTCCACACCCTGGGGCACTTCACGGGGGGTATCCACCAATGGCCTGGCAACCACTGCAGAACAGCCAGTCTTGCTAGGGCCACTATGACGACTGTGGGGTCTTGTCTGTGAGGAACAGATGGCATAGCGCCGACACAAGTTGCGAACGGATTTGTGCCGACCGATCTAGAAGTACCACTCACAGACGCAACGGTACGTCTTCTGCCTTCCGAGGTGGCCAGCTGCTGGGTCATCGTGTACTTGTCTCAGCGCTTCCTCCTGCATCGCTCTCGGCAGAACAGGGAGAAGGCGGCAGGTTTCTCCCTTCTCGTCCATCCACTTTCTGTACAGCGCTCCATCCGTCAGCTGCAGGGCATCCCACTCGGTCCAGTACGCCTTGATGATAGGGCTGGCAACGGCAACCTTCCTCCAGGGTGGGCGGGCAGGCCTGTCCTCCATCCAGCGGATGATGGGCTACAGGTCAGGGTCCTGTCTCTGTGCGGCTGCCAGAGGCGTCTCTTGAGCGGTGATCCGCCTCAACGCTCCCGAGGGATGCAGTGAAGCATTCCCTTCACCCACAAGACCCTTCAACTGCACGTGGTGCCCATCAATCAGCAGGAGGGACCATCCCCAGTCTATCACACAGGAATGCTTCTGCAAAAAGTCTATCCCCAGGATGACGTCATCTTCTACATCGGCGATCACGAAGGGGTGAGAAATAACTAGCTCACCGGCCTTCACCTTCACTGTCACGACGCCGTGCACAGGGATCGGTCTGTGCATGAGGTCAGTGAGCACCATCGCTGATTCTTCTTTCCTCTTGAAGGGGCACAGACCAGTCCTCAACACCGAAATGGTCGCTCCTGAGTCGATCAGTGCCTAATGACGGTTGTCGTTGATGTGAACCTCTATCGCCGGTCCTCCTTGGTCTACGCGGACACTCTTCAGCCGATGACTGATGCGATGTGGGGCGGTGGAGGCAGGGGACGCCGGGTTATGCGAAATGACTGCGTATTCTGCTTTAGGATCGCTTCTGCGAAACCCGCTTCTGAAGTATCGTACATCTCAAGTGAACTCACAAAGGACGATTGACGTCGTGTTACTTTTCTTTAACAAAAACATTTGTTTTCTGCATTTCAATAGGTAAAATTCCCCCAAAATGCATTGCTCAAAAAAGTGTTAAAGCTATGCAAGTTTCAACAGTAGAGCGGAAACCCTTTCTCAGTGTCTACCTAATGACATGACGAAACTCAGACAGGCTTTGAAAGTGATCATGAACTGCACTGGTGTATGCTGCACAACCATAACATTCAACACGAATGTTAAAAAATAAAATAAAATCCTCTTGCAATTCAACAAAAGCGAAATCAACTCACCATCGACATCGTTGGTGAGGGATATAACTGCGGCAAAGATCCAATACAACAACGATCCCATCTTGCTCGCTTCTCCTTGGGAAGCAGCCGAGTGGAGTGGGGAGTTATAGAGTGGTCACTGAAGAAACCGCATTCGCTTCTGCGTCCCTTTTTCTCGCTCCAGCACAGGGGGGCTGGTAATGAGACACTGTGTGTGGTAGTTATCGCACTGTCTCTGCATGCCTGTGCGTTGTAAGACACAG
>JAWQFJ010011755.1:0-92945 GCA_034096865.1 Theodoxus fluviatilis
GTTTGTTGGATCCAGGGTGTGTGTGTGTGTGTGTGTGTGTGTGTGTTAGGTATCCAGGGACTAACTACAGCTGCCACTGACTGAGGGAGTTCCACCCTGGGATGGCTGCCTTTGCGTTGCAGCACTAGACATTCCCATTTGCATTCACGCAAATGTCACAGATCGCGTTCCCGACCCTGGATGTGCTCAGTGTTTGAAGGGAGGGAAATTCATCAGTGTGAAAGGCGAAACCATCTTTTGCAACAGTCGCAAATGTGCACAGGTGCACAGTGACTCGACAAGCAACATGCTTTGCGGATCTGACACCTGCGCTAGAGAGCTTCACTGTCGGCAGCAACGTATATCGTGTTCATGAATCACATTGAGGCACATGAGGGTGGCGGTGGGGAAGCGGTTGGGTGGGAAGGGATGGAGGGTGGGGGAGAGTTGAGCGGTGGAGGTGAGGTGGGGTTGGGTTGTATGTGAAGAGGGTGGGGGAGTGTTGAGCGGTGGAGGTGGGATTGTGTGTGTGTGTGTGTGTGTGTGTGTGTGTGTGTGTGTGTGTGTGTGTGTGTGTGTGTGTGTGTGTGTGTGTGTGTGTGTGTGTGTGTGTGTGTGTGTGTGTGTGTGAAGTGACCAAGAAGGGAGTCTGTGACGCCATCAAAGTATCTTCTCGATCTTTCCCTCCTCTCTCCTCGCTTTATCTGTCCTTTTCCATCCATCCCTAGAATAACTCGGCAGCGTTCTTTTATCTCTCGAACAACAGAGAGAAGACTTCCATCAAAACGTCTTTGTTCAGGAGAAGAAAGCGCGTCTTCCACAAGTGATGACCCGAGGCTAAACCGTCATAAATGCTACTCTGCAGATTTTGAAGCACAAACATCCTCACTTCCGGTTGACGGGGGATCGGCCGCCATCAAAACAGATCATATCAACAAAACGCTGCACAGTGACAGATGTGGCTTCTCGCTGCAAAAATAAATTTCCATCCAGCAAAACAACAAGCCTACCTTTGTTGACTCAGTAGGTGTGTCTTTCTGTCAGTTAAAAAAAATGTCCTGCATGAGGAAACACAGCTACAGTGTCCTAAAGATAACATTTCCAAAAACCACCTTTTTGCGTGAGTCTTGATATTGGCAATGAATTCTAAATCTGTCTTGACACTTGTGATTCCTGACAGTGCAATTATATTCCAGCTTCCCACACCACAGAATAAATTAAAGAGACCTATAAACAAACTGCAGTTGGAGGAATAAGTGAAGGCATTTCTCACATCGCAGATAGGTCTAATTTGTGGCATTGTAACTTCTGAAGGAATGGTATTTCTCTGGTGGGTTGGACTGGGGTGAAGATGCGTTCGATGGAGGGCAAGTGATGGGAAAAGAAATGCTAGGTTTAATGTGGGGTAGGGGGTACAAGGAGTGCGTATTGTGGGGTGGTGGTGGTGGACAAAGGGGCGTTCTCAGTGAGGGATAGGGGTGGGTGGGGTGGAGTTGGTATTGTTGATTGGGAGTGGTGGTAGCAGCTACAGGGTATGAGGAAGGGGGAGGGGGAAGAGGAAGGGGTTGGTGGGTGTTGAGGGAAGTGACAGAAGGATTGAAAGGATTGGACAAAAGGGGTCTGGAAAAGAAATTGGGGGTGGGGGTGGGGGGGTGGGGGGAAGGAACAAGAGGCATAAGTAGAAAGCCTGTCACCACAACAATACCTTCGTACACGAGTTCACTCGAGTGCCCTTATAACCTAAACTGATCTTTCTTCTCTGGAGAGCACTGAGGGCAAAGGAACCCCTTTCGGTGGGTCATGAGACAGCCACTCGCCATATCGCAAGATCGCACTTAGTCCTAGCGAGGGACTGGCATGCGTGCAAGATCATCTGTAAGGTACATTGATAGCTTCGACCTTATCCCACTCGTCTTCGTGATCCAAGCTAGACCTGAGAGTCAGTCCCAAACGACCGTAAGCTCAGTTCGCTCCCGCCTAAAGCGAAACCATCCGAGTGCCGTGCACCGATAGAAAAAGCAGCCAGCATTTGAATACTTGCATGATTCAACCAAAAAAAAATAGTGGAAAAGACACGGCATAGGGCTCGGTGAACCGCATACCTGCACACGCAACAGGCCAATCTGCATTCCTCATCTCTTCATGATCGGATCACATGGCGTGGTCAGGCCGCAAAGCTTGCTGGCAAGCATTGGATAACCTCTGTAGATATTGCCCTGGAGGAGATCTCAAGAGGGAACTGAAAGAAGCACGTTCCGTGCTTGCCGTGCTTCAAAGAGCGGGGTGGTCACATATACACAGCTCGGAGGCTCGGCAAACAGCGGTTGATGTCTACACATGCAGGTGGCCCGTACATTAGCCTCGCCCGGGACCAGCGGCCGACCGGCTGATTGTGTTGGATCTGGGTTGGAGGGTACACCCTAAACAGTCAGTCTGTGGGGGGTCAGGGGTTGGAGAGTGAGCCAGCCGGCTGTTATTTAGAAGGACTCGCTTTTCACCGAGGTCTACAACACAAACAGACCCAGGCTGGAGTCACAGCCTTGCCTTTGGTACCAACGCTGACACCCCAACAAAGGTGCCAGTGAGAAATAGCAATATAAAGGTAATTCTGATTCATGAAGGCAATGGCATGTCATTAAGACACTTTTTTAACAGGCAAACCTGAGGCATCTCGTTAGCATTCAATAAAAAAATTGTATGTCCCTGAACATGTCGTTCATGCAATAAAATGCATTCATTCACCTCCAGCTGACAGTTTGAATACAACATGGCAAAACCTCAGCTGCATTAATATCAGCTGGTCTGAATAGAAAACTGCATCCATTTCTTTTCTGCAATGAAATGACACACACACACACACAATCACACACACACACACACACACACACACACACACACATACACACTCACACATATATTTTTATTTACCAGCTGGAAGAGTTCTCAATATAAAAAAGCTCATTAAGTTCAAGGTCTAAGCCACTATTTGAAACTTTGGCATGCCAATTCAAACCTGCATCAGATCTCTTCTCTTTGCTGTCACCTTATCAGATGCATTATTCCTAAGAAATGTCCCCTTACAAAAAGGTCACTGCATAATTTCTGGTCAGCTGAGAAATGCTTATATTAAGTTTGGCACTAAAGCTGTAGTGAGACACAGGCAGAGAGAGAGAGAGAGAGAGAGAGAGAGAGAGAGAGAGAGAGAGAGAGAGAGAGAGAGAGAGAGAGAGAGAGAGAGAGAGAGAGAACGAGTTCGAACTTTATTTTACAAGGGTAGTGAATTAGGCAGTAGTGTCTTTCTTACAATCAGCCCATGAGGCAAAATATTCAAATGTGGTGAGAGAGAGAGAGAGAGAGAGAGAGAGAGAGAGAGGAGGAGAGAGGGGGGGGGGGGGGGGGGGGGGGGAGGGACACAGAAAGACAGCCTGCCAGCCACCCTGTCAACCAGCCAGCCAGCTAGACAGATGGACTGACAAATACAAAACTGCCAACAACTTTTGCCAGACCTCCATTCAAAGATGGATGAACCAGCTTTGCAAGAACATCTGGGAAAAGCCAAATAGCCATAATGTTTTTGTCATGCATCATGAACTATTGTTTTATGGATTTCAAAGTTGAATTTGTGATAACACAACGGTGTGTATGTGTGTCTAGGTGTCTTGCAATAGAAGGGCAATGCTCACCAGATCAGCCAGACCATGAAATCAACGTTCCTTATTGGTCACGATGTGAAAAAGTCAGGAGGAAATACAATACGCACAAACAGTTAAGAAGCGGTACGAAATTTGCTATAAAAGCTGAACGAGTAAATATTGAGTAACCATATACATATGCTCGGAAAGGAAATTCATTCTTCTTTATGATCCCGTTTACAGATCACGATTATCTTAACTCAGCGTTGCGCAGCTGGGCGTCAAAGTGAGTACCCCCCGAAAATGAACTTGCAAAACGACTTTTTCCGTTTCTTAAATTCATAAAATAATCAGATGCAACAGTATTTTGTAAAACTAAACGTCAAACGATAGCCCAACCATTTATCTTTAAGACAACATGCGTTTTGAAGAGAAAACAAAAAGGGTGTGTCTTCTACGGGCTTTGAAAGACAGGAGGCGTTAACACGTTTTGCAGGCAAAAACGCTGGTTTTAAGGCCTTTTTTCTCGGGTGACAGTGCGGTATTGTCCATATCTCAGCGTGTTTACAAGATACAGCAATGAAACTTGGCAGTCATAAAAAGAAGTCTTTTGTCTAGACGCTCACCAAAAATTATGTCAATACCTTAAAAGTGCAAGTGTCTACAAGCATCTTAAGGCGGTACTTTAAGGTCGGCGCTGAAACAAAAGTTATGAATGGGAAAAAATTGGGCTTCTGCATGCACATAAATAACGTTTCAAGGTACCTACGTCTTAAATTTTATTAACTTCGAACCACGGGCTGAGCGCATGGACAGAGTTAAACTCAATGTTTACATCTGACAATGTTTAGGGGAAGAGTTGTCTGACTTTAACAAAGCATAAAGAACGAGTCTCTATCATGAAACGAAAAAAACATTACCCCAATTTCAAACTTGTCCATGGAGCGCATGGTACCTTGAAACGTTATTTATGTGCATGCAGAAGTCCAATTTTTTCCCATTCATAACTTTTGTTTCAGCGCCGACTTTAAGGTACCGCCTTAAGATGCTTGTAGACACTTGCACTTTTAAGGTATTGACATATTTTTTTGTGAGAGTCTAGACAAAAGACTTCTTTTTATGACTGCCAAGTTTCATTGCTGTATCTTGTAAACACGCTGAGATATGGACAATACCGCACTGTCACCCGAGAAAAAAGGCCTTAAAACCAGCGTTTTTGCCTGCAAAACGTGTTAACGCCTCCTGTCTTTCAAAGCCCGTAGAAGACACACTCTTCTTGCTTTTTCTTTAAAACGCATGTTGTCTTAAAGATAAATGGTTGGGCTATCGTTTGACGTTTAGTTTTACAAAATACTGTTGCATCTGATAATTTTATGAATTTAAGAAACGGAAAAAAGTCGTTTTGCAAGTTCATTTTTGGGGGGTACTCACTTTGACGCCCAGCTGCGCAGCGCTGAGTTAAGATAATCGTGATCTGTAAACGGGATCATAAAGAAGAATGAATGTCCTTTCCGAGCATATACATGTATGTGGTTACTCAATGTTTATTCGTTCAGCTTTTATAGCAAATTTCGTACCGCTCCTTAACTTTTTGTGCGTAGTGTATATTGTGCTTGCACATGGCCATTCTCCAGTGTCACCCCAGGTGTGCTGAGACAGGCACCCTCCCTAGAGATTGGGGTGGAGTGGTGTGGGGCTTCAGTGTCAGATGGGGAGTGAGCCGGAAGTCAACAGTTCTATTTGGAAGAGGTTGAGAAAGCCAATACCCCAGCTTGTTAAGTCTCTAGTGTGAATATTATCCTGCTGCAAGACAAGACTGCCAGAAAAGCAAGCCCTCATCACTGCCCCTCTTCTCTCCTTTCACTTGTCATTCCCTACTCCAGCCTCCTACCCCTACCCCCAACCTCCTCTCAACTTGTCATGCCTTTTTCTCTTTGCCCTCTCCCCTACTATACCTCCCATAAATCCTTTTATCCTCCTCAATTCTATTCTTATGTTCTTTCATAAGAATATTCCCTCACCTCATCCACCTCTATCTCCTACCTTGATGCAATAATCTCTCTCCTCCATAACAATCATCATAACCAAAATACACACTCTCAACCTGGTTTTTTTCCAGTTTCATTTCTTGATAATTTTGCACAGAGTTCCACCTAAATAGTATACATTATATACAAGTTTACAACACACAGATCTGTCATCAATGATAAGTGATCTGCATCAGGGGTACTATTGCTCTGCCATTCCAGCACCTGTACTCTTTTAGCAACTGCTCTGCACCAACTCTGATACTTTCTCCCATTAATCCAAGTCAACCAAGCACAATTCTTTAAATCATTACTTTGCATTTTCATCTTAAATCCACAGATTTCTTTCCAGCCTTTTCCTAATTCCACCACACCTTAATCACACCTTGGCACCACCACAAATACTAAAATAGCAACAACAACCAGCAGTGCCAGACACCTGCAGCCCTGGCAGAGAGCTTGGAGAAAGCATCAGAGCAGCCACACTTCCAATATCCACCCACAGCCAGAACTGTTGACACTAATAACCATCCAGATCTCTACTTATCTGACATGCCTTTTCATGGATCCAGGGAGTGCCAGGTTTTTCCCAGGGATCAGGGATTCCTGTCTGAGAGGAGGCTGTGGGGATGCCCTGAAGCTCCCCCAGTAATCCCAAGACTTAGTCTGGATCACCAGGCAACAGCAGGGATCTAAGGTGGACCTACAAAGGCAGAAGCCAGTGGGGAAGGGGGATGGGGGGTTGGGGGGGGGGGGGGGGGGAGGGGGAGGGGGGAATGAGATATGAGGAGAGTCTGACATCCCCATGTCTACCTGTAAGCATCTTCCACAAGCCTCTTCCTCACTTCCACCTGAAAGCCAGCTATAGCATACATTTGATCATGGGAATTAGGAATCCAGGAATGATCCAGGCAAAGATTCAGTTTTTCCATCAAGAGCAGGGGTTTGGATTTTTTTTCTCCCTCACTCATAGTCATACTGGGTTATCTGCATCTGTCATCTGAAATTTACCTCAGTTCATTTTTCTGCACAGGCTTAGATACTTATTAAACACTTGACTCCACATAAATGGATTGTCAGGTGAAAGAGGGGGAAAAAAGAAGTTCTCTATGCAAAAACTAATGTGATGATGAGACCACATCAGTTTTCTGAGTATCACAAGAGTGCCACCATACTTCAAAATAATGGAACAAACACAGATGAAATACATTTGTGTTCGTATGTTTGTGTTTGCATGTTTATATCTAGACCCTTGCATCGAAAGAGGGTAACAATGTTAATTAATACAAACTGCAATGCATCATGCCACAAAGGTTTTTTTGGCAGCAGTAAAAATCACAGAAACTTTACCTCATTGTTCCTGTACTCATAATTAGAGTAGGGAAGATGGGACAGCTTGCAGTTATTTGTTTAACATCAATCTCTTTTTCTGTATTTTCATGATATTAAACAAAGTTTAAGATCAGCAGGAAAAATATAGGAGTGGTTGGATAATCATTACCCCACTTTTCTTGGGGGGTGGGGGACACTTACCATTTTGTTCAGAATTACATGTACCTTGATGACTTAACAGGCTCGATCAGGAGAGGTTTACATTTTGACTCAAAAGGAAAAGCAGGATCTCATGGTTGGGGAGCCATGGTTCTAGAGTCATAGCTGTCCCATCAATCTGTGTGGGGATACCTCGATACAACCTCTAAGTTTCAAAACTCACTCAAGTGACCTACCATGAGCTTTTATGTTCCAGACAGTTTAAAACAAGTGAGTAGACTTCCCTATAATATTGCTTACAAGACTGTTTATATGATGATACACTTGTTGATCAATCCATGTCAGAACTACAACTTCTTGACTGGGAGAAAACCCCCCAACATTTTTTCAAGTCCTGCCTCTCTCAGACTCATCCATATGTCACTGCCTCACCCCTACCCACATACATCTTGTGATATCTTGCATGTCAGACAAGTAGCAGCTTCAACTCACTAATGGCTGCTATTAATCTTGCTGAGTTGTGAGTCATTCAGCACTAGATAAAATTCTGTGAGGTGCCAACAAATCATGGGCCATAATGATAGCAAAGTGATTCCTCAGACTCTGACAAGTTGTGTACAACTACTACATCATTACATACTTTCTGTTTAAAGATGCTTTTCTGCATTGCACCTGTTCACTCATTGATAGATTCTCTAACTACGCACTTTTAATCACTGGTCATTGGGTTACTCTAAGTATCAGCAAATTGACATCAACCCCCTGGGGAGCATGCAACCAGGTGCACAGAGAATAAGATAGAGATCTATGTGATGTTAGGAGATCCCAGTCTGGCTGTTCAGGAAGATTGTGCGCTGATCAGATTTTGCCACTCTCCTAATTGATTTGCTGTTTGGCCACTTTTGTTGACTGTTTTGCATGGGCCTTGCTCACATACTCACATGTGGCATCTATCTTGAATGCACACCTGGTTGTGTGGGGATGAATACATCTAAGTTATTCTTCACAGTTCTTCAGCTCAGGCCATGCAGGTACCCATTTAATTCCTGGGTGGGGAGAAGCAATGCAAGTTAAGCATCTTGCTCACAGATGCAACTCTGGGATCCATGCAGCCTCAAACATTGCTTCCATTACTTGCAATTAGCACAGGTAAGTGTTCTAACCACTTCACAAGCTCATTTCAGTCTCAAATGCAAGGAAGCTAGATGCCTGATATTTTTAGATATAGGTAGAAGTTTTCACATTTGGTCTCAGAATTTCTCCTCATACCAAAAAAATAAAATTAAATGGACGGAGATGCAGACTGTATGATGAAGGTTGTCAAAGCTTGCATGACCTTGACAAAAGCATTACAGCTGGCTGTGGTACATGAATAGGCACTGGAGAGCATCTTAATCCACAGGGAAAATGTGACAGGAAAGTCATAGTCATTCAATTTCAACATTGGTCTCCACTGTTCACAAGTTTAGAAACCCAGCAGTTTGCAAAATACAGAGTAGCTGATTAAGTGATGGAGCCAAAAAAATGACATCCATGAATCACTATATCCCCAAACTGAGTGTAACCTTTCCCCATTATGTCTAAGCTTAAACACCAGAGGATCTTTTCGTGATGAAATGAGCGACTCAGTGTCTCTTTCTAAAATGGACACACAATAAAATTTACCCCAAAAATTACCAGTAAGGAATCCGTGTACATCATGTAACAGCATTTAATGGCATCACCACTCTTATTCAGTCATTGTGTCACCATCATTTTTGTTAGGGTGTTCTATGGTAAGCTACATAATGCTTATTCCATAGGCAGATTACATCAAATACATGAAATTTAATATTTTGTCAGTGGTGATTTATGTAACAAGATGTTAAGTAGAAAACGTTAGAAGAAGTAAGTGATGGGGGGAAAACCCTCCAGCCTCTGGTAAAATGTTGTGATTCTGAGCAGATGACCCGTCTTGGTATGAAAGGACTATACAACCAATGGCACCTCAGGCCAGATATAAACTTTTCAGCGACCGTTTCATTGAAAGAACAATGAAACATGAATTGTGCCTTTTCGAAATTTTCGCCAACGCTGTCTCCAGTTCTGATTCTGTCAAGCTTCAGTCTTCCTCTGAACAGTCAATTGCCGAGTTGAACGAGAAGTTTCAAGGATGGGCAGCGGTCTTAAAGTTAAAAGACAAGAGTCTAATTGCTGCAGTGGTAGGAACTGAGATGTGACATAAGTCATAACCATAAGAATACAAGAGTTGGACAACACAACCGAGCACGCAGTTCAAGTTTATGGACATCTAGCGCCCGAGAAACGGGTTCAATACAGGGGGAATGAGGAGCATCCTATACACTCGCCACTCCGGCTCTTTTGTAGGCGATAAGAAAAAAATAGGGCATGGAGACAGTCCTGAGTCCACCGACAACTTGTTCTGCTCCTCCACTCGACTGCCGCTGTCCCCAAAGCACTCGCGCGCATAAATAAGTAGGCTGGAAAGATCGGATGCATGCAAAGTGTCACCAGATTCACAGAGATAAGACAACCATCAAGGAAATTTCCTGCAATTCCGACAAAAATGAGATCATCACACACAACAGCAGAAACTGACGATCAGAGTCTATCATGCGCTGTCTCACCCAGCCAACAGCAACACAACTCTCAAGCTGATCAGTGAAAGCTGAGATTGACAGACAAACAATGCAAGAAACAGATTCGACTGACAAGTCTTACCAACGATGGTAATCCACAGTGACAAAACTGCAGCTAAAGTCCTCATTTCCCGCGTTGCTGGTGCCTCATGAGCCACACACACCACGAGCGTACTCCGTGTGTTTACAAGTGAATCGGGTCACACTCGCTCTACTCGCTGCTGCAAGTTCGCCCAGGCGTACTACGCGCGGTTTGATTGACAGCCTGTGCCCCTAAGAATGAAGCCTTCGTGATAAAACTTGTTTCGTACACAAAATCTTTAGTATCACATAATTTAACATGTTTTGATCATATAATTTTTTTAAACAATCATTTGATCCTAAACTAGTCTCTAAACGGACTAAAACATAATTTGTATGTATTGCAAAGTTGACTCTGTAAAAGGATGCCGTCAAGATGGATGCCAGAGCACCATAGGCGCCGATTCCGTAGAAACCAAATCGTGTGCATTGTTCAAGATTTGTAATCCGTAGCTGCAGAATTTACCCCGAGTCAATCGCAAAACTTGGGTTGCCTCAACTTTTCTATACTTAAAGGTGTTCTTATTCCACGACTGGGCAGAACTGAGTTTCGTTGCTGAGGACGCCTTGGCTAACGCAGGCTCTGAACGACATGGAGGCGGACAGGTTTAGCATGTCAGCCGACAAATACTTAGGTATGCAGAGTGCCTGAATTCTATATTTTGAATCTTTTTGCTTATTATTTCATAAACGTCTTGAACTGTATATTTTTGGACGCAGAGAAAGACGATTGATCTACTTACCGACAGAACGGCGACACCCACTGTGACTGACGATGACAGACAAACGGACGGACACATACAATGATTCAGATGACTGAGATATTGAAACTGATATAGGTAAACTTGTAATTTGATTATTTTGGAAAGAAGAATTAAATATCTTAACTTGAAGAAACAATGCACACTATCAAACATGACCAAATGCGATCCCCAGCATGCGCGCGCGCACGCACGCACGCATATACGCACACACGCACGCACACACACACACACACACACACACCTCTACCTCGTTTTTTCCTCGAGCTTTTGCAGATTCAGTTCAGTTCAGTTCAGTCTCTTAACCCTGAGATGGGTTGTTGAGGCACCACTGATGACTTTCGGACAATCTTCCTCCATCGATCTCTATCCTCTGTGGCTCGCTGTGAGTCAGCAAAGGTCAAGCCTGTCCACTCTTTGATGTTGTCTTCCCACCTCTTTCTCTGCCTGCCTCTCCTTCTCCCACCTGGTACGGTACCTTGCAGGATGGTCTTGGCCAGCCCACTGCCTCTTGACATGTTACCGAACCACTTCAGCTTTCTGCTTTTCACGATTGAGAGCAGGTCTTCGTACTGTCCAATTGCTCTCCTGATCCAGTTGCTGACTTCCTCATTCATGACATGGTCTTTATGAGATGTTCAGAATCTTGCCGTAGCAACTCATTTCCAGGGCTTGTATCCGTCTTTGTAGTTCAGATGTGAGTGCCCAGGACTCGCATGCATAGAAGAATACGGAGATGGCCAGCATGCGCATGAGCCTGATCTTCGACGCAAGAGTGATATTTCTGTCACGCCATATTGCAGATTATCATGTCCTTAATCAAGAATGTATGTATCTTGTATGCTGATCAAGATGCTTATCATCAAGAACTCATATCATACCACCTTTGTACAGATGCACATGTTTTTCAAGCTGTGATAAAGTGCTGTACTTAAAACACATAGGTACAGATGCACATGTTCTTCAAGCTGTGATAAAGTGCTGTACTTACAACACCTTGGTACAGATGCACATGTTTTTCAAGCTGTGATAAAGTGCTGTATTTTCAACATTATTTCCTGATTTACTTTCATGCACAGCAAACTTGATCAGGCCACTCATTGTCTTGCATGAATGCTACATCTTCATGTATAAAGGTGATAAAAGATTGCAACGCATTGATGGGTGATGAAAAGAGTCCAGTATTTAAAAATGGTCAAATGAAAGAAAAAAAAGCTTCAAACATAGTGCTCAGAAACATTTTGATTTCTTCATGAAACACCAGACTCTTTATTTTCTATAGATGCCTAGTACACTTGCATAACTCTTGAGAGTCCCAGGGAGGTTATGTTTTCATTTGGTTAGTTAGTTTCCTCCACCAAAGAGGTAATGTTGTTTATTCTTTAGTTCATTTGTTAGTTTGTTCATTATATGGCAAAACAACCCCGATGGTTCAAAATGGATTCTGATGAAATTTGATGCAAGATCAGGGTTTCACCCAAGGAACCATCCATTAAATTTAGGAGGTTATCTGTTTTCTCCTTTTGGAATTACAACCATAAAGAGAAATCATATCGCCTAGGCTCAAGGCCAGCTTGTGCTGCAAGCCAGCATATGCACGTCACATTCAGAGACCACTAACAGGCGCTAAGATGAACTGTAGCTTCCGGCTTGGCTCACAGAACATGCTGCCTGAATTATGCTGGCCATGGAAAAGGTGCTGTGATACCTCCGCCACTCTGGCCACCTTGGCAGAGGTTTGCACTTATACACCATGTTTATGAAGTGTCTTGTGGTTCCAAATGTTGAGTCCCCCTGTGGGTTGGGACTGACATAGACATGTTTATGAAGTGTCTTGTGGTTCCAAATGTTGAGTCTCCCTGTGGGTTGGGACTGACATAGACATGTTTATGAAGTGTCTTGTGGTTCCAAATGTTGAGTCCCCCTGTGGGTTGGGACTGACATAGACATGTTTATGAAGTGTCTTGTGGTTCCAAATGTTGAGTCTCCCTGTGGGTTGGGACTGACATAGACATGTTTATGAAGTGTCTTGTGGTTCCAAATGTTGAGTCCCCCTGTGGGTTGGGACTGACATAGACATGTTTATGAAGTGTCTTGTGGTTCCAAATGTTGAGTCTCCCTGTGGGTTGGGACTGACATAGACATGTTTATGAAGTGTCTTGTGGTTCCAAATGTTGAGTCCCCCTGTGGGTTGGGACTGACATAGACCCACCATGTCTCCCTATGTGATTTGTAAGAGGTGGATAACTGGGGACACCGTGTCTTGACTTGCATTTACTCCAGTTTCATTGATTCGGTGTTTAATGGCCTCACATAGCCTACTCAAGCTAATAGGTCACAACACTCCATCCATCCATCCATCCATCCATCCATCCATCCATCCATCCATCCATCCATCCATCCATCCATCCATCTATCCATCCATCCATCCATTCATTCATTCATTCATTCATTCATTCATTCATTCTTTCTTTCTTTCTTCATTTCTTCATTCATTCATTCATTCAATCATTCTTCATTTCTTCATTTGTTCATTAATTCGTTCATTCATTCAATCAATCATTCATTCATTCATTCAAGTTTTGAGACACTTTAGATGAAGGTTACAGAATGGAAAGCTATTTTTGTTTGCTGCTTCCAAGACATTTGAATTATTAGGGTTGTACAAAAGCATGCATCAAGCAATTTTTCAAAGAATATAACATGTACATACTTGACATACATAGTCTCATTGCTGATTTTCATATTGGCTTTTGCTGCCCTACAAACAGCAAAGCACTTTCTGTACATACTTGACATACATAGTCTCATTGCTGATTTTCATATTGGCTTTTGCTGCCCTACAAACAGCAAAGCACTTTCTGTACATACTTGACATACATAGTCTCATTGCTGATTTTCATATTGGCTTTTGCTGCCCTACAAACAGCAAAGCACTTTCTGTACATACTTGACATACATAGTCTCCTTGCTGATTTTCATATTGGCTTTTGCTGCCCTACAAACAGCAAAGCACTTTCTGTACATACTTGACATACATAGTCTCCTTGCTGATTTTCATATTGGCTTTTGCTGCCCTACAAACAGCAAAGCACTTTCTGTACATACTTGACATACATAGTCTCATTGCTGATATTGGCTTTTGCTGCCCTACAAACAGCAAAGCACTTTCTGTACATACTTGACATACATAGTCTCCTTGCTGATTTTCATATTGGCTTTTGCTGCCCTACAAACAGCAAAGCACTTTCTGTACATACTTGACATACATAGTCTCATTGCTGATATTGGCTTTTGCTGCCCTACAAACAGCAAAGCACTTTCTGTACATACTTGACATACATAGTCTCATTGCTGATTTTCATATTGGCTTTTGCTGCCCTACAAACAGCAAAGCACTTCCTGACAGTGTACCTGGAAGACAGTATCACTCAATTGTTGGAGAACAAGGAGGAGAATCCCAAGGTTGTTCCAGTGAAATTTCTCAGTGAATAGTAAGTATGGTGTCAGCATGATCTGGTGGCAGTCAAGTGTAAAGTCTGACTTTTTTTCCCTAATACATGTCTTGGCTTCACTGAGACCTCAGTGCAAGAGTCAGATCAAGGGCGTGTCTGCTAATAAATTCCCACCCCATTTGCTTTCAGGTAGTGAAGCAGTATTGTTATCACATCCATCAAGGGTACTTCCTCTTGTGCTATAGATGCCACAGCTAGCAGATGAATATATTTTACTAACAAAATGTTGACCCCAATGCATTTCTAGCTGGCTGTTATTTTGATTGTCTGGACTCACATATTACCATAATACTAAGACCTTTGTATGCAGCATCGGGGAGAGGGAAGTTTGAAGTGGAATAATTGAAAAAGACCTTATGATTTTGTGTCAGAAATATCTTGAAGAATGTGCATCTTTCACTTGTGTGCTGATGTGCAGTAACTTTTGCTTTCATGCTTTTATGGATGTCTATGTGTTGCAGCTTTAGCTGTGTCAAGAATGGCAATCATGTCATGTTCAGAGAATTCAGCTTTGTGAAAGCCACACCTCACAACCGGGCCTCCTTTGTGCGTCTCTTTTGGAAGTGCTACCGCCAGATTGGCAGGAAAGGAGGTGTGTGAGTCTAGAGGGGTACAAGGAGACCTTCCCATGCATTTGACCTCAAGGTTTGATGGTAAAGGCTAATGTTATTGTATTGGCTGTACATAGGAACTCATTAGGCATATTTTAAAAAATATACATGGTTACAGAAACCCCACCAACCCTATTTTGTGGTGGCCAACCGTAAACTTTTTTCGGTCATAGAAAAAAAGGCAGGATGAAAGAAATCGATGGTAATCAATGAGTTGTGTGCTGTCCCAACTACTCCGGGAATCCATTTTTAAAGTATTAAAAAAGTTTTTTTTCCTTCAATTAATGAGAAATTGTGATTTATGTTCAATCTGGCCTCTGCTATTAACTTTTTTTAAAGTTCAGGCTGATCTTTCAACCCTCCCCCCCCCCCCCCCCCCCCCCCCCTAACCACAACTATTTTTTCAATTGGTTTTATGCATATCTGTGGCTCAAACTTCTTTATACTTTACCCCCTAATCATTGGGAGACGATCAATTCTTCACTGGCATTCGATAACAGACAGTGACAGACAGATGGGATGTACACAGTCATGTAACAGTATCATTTCCACTCTCCAGAGAGTATTCCAATCCAATGCTGGCTCACCAACATATATACAGTATATACATGTATCCGACTGGTTCATCATCCTACAGTGTGCCAGTGCTGCCCTCCCCCCTGGTTGGGGAGAGGCAATGTTAGTGAGACAAGCATCTCTCCTGAGCATGCAGCTCTTGCTTCTGGGTGGTTTGAACACACAGTTGGGTCTGAGAGATCTGATGCTGCCCTGACACCCCCTGGTAGCCTCTTTGGCTGTTTGGGGCCACCCCAGGCTGAGCTGCTTGAGCAGGCCCAGAGAGCCCAGTAGCCAGGTGGTTCAAGTTGATGGGTGGGGGATGAGGGTGGGTGGGGGATGAGGGTGGGGTGGGGTGAGGTGGAGTGGGCTTTGAGTAGTTCTAGCCCATTGTTACTCTTGCACAGCTTCAAAAGTTACTTCTGCTGCTCAGGAATCAATAGCAGGTGAGCTCTCTAACTATTGGACTAGAGGCCCTCGGCAGACACTAAGCAGACTTGTGTAAAATGGAAAAAGCCGGACTGTGTCATTTTGAGACTGAGTTTGTGATAGTCCTTAATAAATAAACGATTAAAGCACTCAGTCATTAAACCATAGGTTGGGTGATAAGTCTCAGCTGAGATTCTGAAACATTTTTTGTCTAATTCATGCAAAATTTTAACTTGGTATTGGAAACCTTTCAAAGCTTATACATGTAGATAAATAGAAAAGGTGTGTGTTGTAATTTCTGGAGTTTATTAATCACCTTAACATTTCATGACATGGGCCTAGACTGCTCTTTTTTATATGCTTAGGAGTGGAGTTAACGGTTGATAGTGTCTAAGAGAAAACTAGCTTTTGACATGTACAGAAGCTGCTGTGATTTTTCTTTTCTTCTGAAACTTTTGCGTGTGTTCTGTCTGAGTGCTTGTTGCAGGATTTCTCTATTCTGTGTGGGACTGTCATATTACTCTGTCTCTAAGCCTGATATGATGGCAGCAGGAAGTTGTCCTGTCATGGTATTGAGTCTGTGTATTCAGCACTAAACACACACGTATATATTGAGCCAAGACAAAAAATAGTTGTGGTCATGGTAATCCA
Source organism: Theodoxus fluviatilis (assembly GCA_034096865.1). NCBI lineage: Eukaryota > Metazoa > Mollusca > Gastropoda > Cycloneritida > Neritidae > Theodoxus > Theodoxus fluviatilis. Next base: position 16,372 of record JAWQFJ010011755.1, read on the forward strand.
TAATCTGCTGACCCTAAAGTAAAGATTGTTTTGATATACAAAAGGGGGGGGGGGATTGATGGTAATGAATTGTGTGCTGTCCCATTTTCTTTGTCCTACCAGCACTCGGGGAATCCACTATTTAAGTTTGTTTGTTTTTTCAGCTAAAGAGAATATATATGATTTATGTTCCATCTAGCCTCTTCTATTTAAAAATCTTCAGACTTAACAACTTTTTTTTTTCATGTTACCGCAACCACAATTTTTTTTTAACCTTATGATAAGTATTCCCACAATTTAGAGAGTTTGGATGCCGAGATGTATTCCTTAGATGTGTTGAATGACTTACAAAGCAAATATTTCACATGTAAGTACGTGCATCTGCATCATTGTGCCTGTATTTGTACTGCATTATAATTGTACATCGCCTACCAGTTCAAACTATCAAAAAAGCTGACACAAAATGTTCCAGTCAGTATAATGACTAAATCTGAAAATAACGTACAACTTGACCCCATTCGACCCTTGTAAATTCACGCTCCACCTCATCCCATTCATCATTCCTAACATTCAGTCCTCTCTCTCTCTTTCTCATGATTCCTCTTTGTCTCTTTAGTTTTTGACTTGAAGGAGATAAACCAGATGTGAAATGTGGTTTGGGTGATACTAATGGTAAAGTACCGATGCATATGACCTTGCTGTAATCCATTGTTGAAAGTATCCACTCAGTATTGCAGTTATGCATTGTATTACTTCTTATACACACTGATTACACAAATAGACTTTGACTTTGTAGATGCTTTGTATCTTGTATCAGTAGTGATTAAATTGGTTAATTTCACATCTAGATGTTTGGCTCTTCGACAAGTTCCCTGAGAAGCTGCTACGTTGATGTGTAGAGAAAATCACACCTACACACATCCCATCTTCCTCTCTCTCCTAATATCCCCCACCCCCCTCCCTTTACCCACACCTACACAAATCATTAGATAAGGGACAAAGTGATGATGATGATGATGATGATGATGATGATGATGAAAACGATGAAGATGATGTTGATGGTAATGATTATAAATTGTCATGTTTACCTTTTACACTTGAGAATGACTATAAAAAAGTAATCCTGTACATTTTTTTTTCTTCAGACCTGCTCAGCATACAGGAATACCATTCCTTGTTGGGATTGCTGTGTCCAGACTTCCCTTTCTCCTTGGTACAGAAAACAGCCAGGTACCAATATTACTGCTTCTAATAACACTACTACTGCTGCTGCTGCTACTACTACTACTGCTGCTGCTGCTGCTACTACTGCTACTGCTTCCAATATCACTGCCACTGCTGCTGCTACTACTGCTGCTGCTGCTGCTACTACTACTGCTACTACTACTACTACTACTACTACTACTACAGTAAAACCTCTATTTTACGACCCTCTCTTAAACAACTTCTTCTCGATTGCGACTTGAAAATTTTCAAAGGATGAATTTTCTTATCAAAGTGATCTCTCTTAAACGACTTCCTCCAAAATGCGACTTGCAACTGTCAATCCTCAGCATTTTAACGACTTTTTGACCTAGATTTCCCCAAACTGCAGTCCCTTTAGCGGCACATGCAACTGCAGTTACTGTCCACATTTAGTGCAGTAGGAGTTACTTCATGTTCTGTAAGGATTGTCTGCTGTCCAGTGACGTCTCCCAAGACCAAGCGACTTGTGGTCAAGGGGCAGACAACTTTCATACGTTATGGAATAAGGCTTTCGTCCGAAAGAGAAATGTTAAGCTTTGTAATAAACTTGTCACACAAGTTTCACTCTGCATGAGATAACTGTCTGAAATTTCCAGCCATTGCGGGTTCAACAGTTTGAGTGTCATACCCATAGGTAAAAATAGTATCAACTCGCAGCGAGCTAGCTGCTGCGCCAGTGACTGAAGAGGCAGAGGCTGCTACTGGCGGCCTGGTTTTCAATTTTACTGCAAACTTGTCTGCATCGGTTTACAGGTGGCCAGGAGGGGAGGCAGAGACTACTCCAATGGCATCACTGACAGTGACCGTAGTGGTCTGGCATTGTCAGGTTAAAGTTAAAATTAGGTTGAAGTTAGGTCAATTTTCCTGTTGGCCATTCAATTAGCATGGAGGTAGGGTTAAAAAAGAACAAAGCGATCAAGTAAACAGTTCAGTGATCATTACAGCAGTACCACCTATTAGTATATGTTTCAACAAAAAATCCCTTAAAGACATTCATCAAGTACGGTGCCCTTGAAACAGACGGAAAGTTCGCAGCCAAAATTGAACCTATGTTAGTCACCTAATTGGTTACGTCATTTGCAAGTAGCAGTTGTATACATGTACATTATCCCTCCAGGTTTACTGGAGGTCCTACAGACTTTATTAGTCTGTCTGTGTGTGTGTCTGTCTGTCTGTCTGTCCCGTCTCGGCCTATATCTCAAAAACTACTGGACGGATTTCCTTGAGATTTTGGACACTGACTGGAAGTTAGGTCCCATTCAATATTATCAAATTTTCAGAATCGAGGTTTGAAAAGAAAGTGACTTTTTTACATTTTGGTGTTTGAATGAAAACGATTCAACAGACTCCATTTTGCAAAATCTGTGACGTTATCATTTGACGTCGAATAATGTGACGTCATTTGCGAGGAGATTTTTGAAGGAGGGTGAATAGAATAGAATAGAATAGAATTCTTCGGCTTGCTTAGGCGTCCAGGGCCTATCGCCGATTCTGGTAGTTCTCTGGCTGTATTTTTATTGTTCTTATGGATACTAGCTGGTCTTTTACCAGGCCTAGTATGTCCTCAGATGTCTTAGGCCGCGAGGCCTTTATCTGATCTTTTGATCAGTACTTATGGCTACTCTCACTTTTTACTACCCTAGTTCTAACGATCTTAAAAGATCGTGCCTATTCTCTATACTTTTCTTCCGGTGGCTTATGAGTGGCAGAGAGTGGTATACGTGGCAACAGCAGCGGGTGGCCAACATCATCACAGTACATGTAGTCTTTGAACATCGTGTCAATTCTTTTTTTGAAGCTGTTTAATGACGAACACTGAATTTGAGAACACTGGTAAAGGAGAAAGAATTATCCCTCATGGTTTACTGGAGGTCCTACAGACTTTATCTGTCTGTGTGTGTGTGTGTGTGTGTGTGTGTGTGTGTCGTGTCTGTCTGTCTGTCTGTCTGTCTGCCTGTCCCGACTCCACGGCTTATATCTCAAAAACTACTGGACGGATTTCCTTGAGATTTTGCACACTAACTGAAAGTTAGGTCCGATTGAATGTATCAAATTTTCAGAATCGAGGTTTGAAGAGAAAGTGGTTGACGGTCGTAATACGATTTTTTCCATTCATGGTCGAAACTTCGGCTTCGCTGGCTTCGAGATCGTTTTCGCCTTGCAGACGACTGCTTCGTATTCAAATCATCACTGCAAGGCAGCGCGAAATTGACCGAAGTCGATTAAAAAAACTCGTATTCATACACATAATAAACCAATTCGATTTTCTTTCTCAGATTATTCAGACTTTCTCCGATTATTTCGACCGTAAGATAGCAGTGATTTGACATTCGGCGTCACCGTGTCATGTGACGGTGATAGTTTCGTCTGCAACTCGCACTTACGTTATGGTTGAAGTAGATTGATGTTTACTTCGTCCGCTGAATGCTGTCAAGACTAATGCTCGAATGAATGAAGTATGATTTCCTAATTTTTCAGGATTAATACAAATGTATATCAAATACATCAGTTCAATTTAATCGAGTCAATTAATCGAGTACATGTCCACTAGGTCAAAAATGTGTTGAGTGGAACGCAAGTCAGAAAAGTTACACTTGCAGTCTAAACAACAAAATGAATACAGTGTTTGTATTGAAAAATCAGGTCAATCTTTTCGTCGTTTGGTTCCACGACAAGAGTATGAAATCTTGTTTCCAGCGAGATTAGGAGCTTCTGCAAACATGGCTGACAACGGTCAGAATGGTTATAGTTGCTTGATTTTTTCCTTGTCAAAACTTGTTATACCTTCAGATTGTAACCACCATAAGATTTTCTGCAACTTTTCAAAGCAAATCTAGCCTAAAAACCTACCAGTTATGCATCGTGTTATCAGGATTGACTCGTTGCTTGTAGAACGACGGTACTCGGTAGCAGTACCACACATGCACATGTCTGGTGTGAACATCTATAAAGTATAATACACTTCCTCCTCTGTGTGACTGTGTGAGTGTTAATTCAGCGTCTATGACATGCCAAAGGAAAACAAAACATGTCATAATAGGAGCTTTCCTGAACCTATCCATCATGTTTTAAATATATGGTCGATTGTTCCTGGGCCAATAGCTTAGAAATGGATTTACATGCTTTACAAACACTCCATCATAGCAATTCTCTAATGGCTCAGCTGGTAGAGCGTTCGTCTCTTGGTCATGCATGACCAGGTTTGATTCTGCGCTGAAACTTTTTTTTCTTCTCTTTTTTCGAGAGGTTGTGGGTTCGAACCCGACCTGGGTTTTTGTGTTTTTATGTGTGTGTGTGTGTTTTCCCCCTCTTTTCTCGAGAGATTGCGGGGTCGAACCCAATCTTTTTTTACATTTTTTTTAATATGCCAAAACCTGGAGGTTCAGCGCCAGCGGTTTTTATATCATGCAATATATCAGCCTCTTCAAAGTTCCTTTATCTCCTGTATTCTGGTCATACATGTATGGTTTTTTAAAAGTAGAATAGGAGGTCTAGCTTACTCCCAGTTAACAGTAAAAAGATGTATTGTGCATGTATTGCATTGTGTTTTACATTGGCATTATTCCAATTTATAATACATTATGTTCATTTTATTCAATTCTCCTTACCTCCATTTTATGACTCCCTCCAAATTAACTCATTCGCGGCGCGTAGCCTCATATGAGCCTACGCGCCGAACATAGTCGTTCGCGGCGCGTAGCCTCAATAGAGCCTACCAAATTAGCATATTTTTGCCCGCTTACAACAAGGAAAATATGGTATAGGGAACTAGTCTAGTCTTGAATTCGTCTCTGTACTATGGTTTGCCAGCTTTAGATCCACACACAGATCTTTCCCGGCCAGACCATAAATTTTATCAGCAATGCACTACGAGGCGCGAAGTAAACAGCGATGGCGGCGTAGCGTCAATTGCAGTGCGAGGTTGTGTGAGTGAGTGGAAATTGCTATAGAGGAGGGTTCTGATGCTGAAGTGGATGCTTTGTATGAGACAGGAACTGATGTAGATGATCCCTTTCATGATGATGATGATAGTGGTGATTTTCCTCTCGCTAATGACGAGGTATCAGACAGCGAGGATGAGAGCGAAGTTGTCAATGTGGCTGAAACGAGGTCAACCTCGCCATAAGCTGCTCTGTAGTTCATTGTAGGCTCATATTGGTTGTAACTCAGGACTAATATACACAATCATCACAAATTTCTCCAGTGTGTTTTTGTGATGATCCCTTTCATGATGATGATGATAGTAGTGATTTTCCTCTCGCTAATGATGAGGTATCAGAGCGAGGATGAAACTACGTCGAACTCGCCATCAGCTGCTCGGTAGTTCATTGTAGGCTCATATTGGTTGTAACTCAGGACTAATACACACAATCATCACAAAATTTCTCCAGTGTGTTTTTGTGCCATGTTTTGAAGTTCACTTTTTTTTTAGAGCTCTAGACCAAGAAACAAGCAGTGGGCACTATGAGAAAGAGAGCTGGGTCAAGGACCTATTTTTTTCAAAATAGTGACTCTACTTTCAAACTTGGTCCATTTTCCTGCGATTCCAGGGGACAGACGCACTAGAAATTCTGCGCCTTGAATGAGTTAAGACCTGAATTGGTAGGTTTTTCAAAGGTCGCAAAATAGAGGTTTTACAGTACTACTAAAACTGCTGCTACTACTACTACTACTACTACCACTACTACTACTAACAACAGTACTGCTACTGCAACTACCACTACTGCTTCTACTACTATTACAACAACAACTACAACTACTGCTACTGCTACTACTACTACTACTACTACTACTACTACTACTACTACTACTACTAACACTACTACTGCTACTACTACTACTGCTACTACTACTGCTACTACTACTACTGCTACTACTACTACTGCTACTACTGCTGCTACTACTACTACTACTGCTACTACTACTACTTTAATTGTGCTCAAATATACAAGAATGCATTAAGGGGGCTTTCAACCTTGCTCACCACGGCAGATCACCTAATGACTGGTTTGACTGTGAGGTGGGAGAGGCAAAGTGGGTTATGCCCCTTGCCCAAGGATGACATTCAAGGATCTGTGCTGCGAACCAAGCAAAGCAGCCTGTCGCGTTTCTACTTATCTAAAAACTTTAGAAGTTACAAGTCCCTTCCCAGAGGGCGATGTAATCGCCTCAAGGAGAGGTGACCCTGATAAGTAAAAGAGTTTACAACTAAACTAACCTCCACTCCTTGGGGGGACACCACAAACAACAAGAAAACAACCCAAGCTCAAATAAACACAGGCCAGTGAATCAGTTTGCAAAATAAATACAAGTTTATTCAAGGCTAACAACCCTTCCTGGCAGTCTGAGGCCACCGAGGAAGGTAAAGCTGAATAAAAATGCAGCAGACACAAAGAAACAAAACAATGCAGAAGTGAAATCAGACAGCAGGCAAGGTGACACGCTCCTGCTCCCTGAAAAGCCCAAACAACAACAGCAACAACCCTTGGGGTAAGGGAATGGATGAACAAATCAAGAAATACAAAACCCCTATCCCAACTGAACGCCTAAGTCACCGGTGACTAGGGTTAAACAGTAAAGCACAAAAACAACAATCTCAAAATCTGTTCTTCCTCCCACCATTTCTCAAGAAACTGAAATAAATTCAGTCATACCCCAAACAACACTCCACCTCAAAGTCCACCACAAACTCTGAAAAAACACTTCACAACACCAAAAATTCATCAACACAACAAGCGCAAAAACCCAGCAACACACAGGGCGCGACAGCCAGTCACTCGCTCCCTGCGCACTGCATCACAACAGAGGCCAGCGGCTCGCTAGCAAAACCCCCTCCACATTCCTCAGCTACCCCCTCGCTTCCCCTAAGCGGTGGCGTTTCCGGTTGGACGACCGGTGGCTGAAAACGTAAACAAAGCAAGCCCCACTCCGCCTCGCTCTCCGCGTGCAGTTGCCTCTCACACAGCAAGCTCACGCGATTCACGCGCATACGAATAGACACTTCACGTCAACACAGCATTAACGCGTGGAGAATAAACAGGAAAGAAACCATCTTACCATCACATCGCTGACAGTACGCTTCTCTCAGGCTAGCGTACACTGACTCTACGTGGCCCTCCCCCAGCTCACGTAACCAGAAAAACACACAGCGATAACCACATACCATTCTCACACAAGAAATCTCTGGAAAAACCCAAACCCACTTCTTCCCTTCTCAGTCCGTCTGAAAAGAAGATATTGTCCCAACCCTGGAACGAGTCACTGTACCCCAAACACAGTTTCTCAGAAGTCTTGGTGAATATTCCTATCACTGACGCACCCCTGGCGCCAAACGGTGTCCAGACAAATGAACCCCTCCCCGTGGATTAAGTTCTTTCCCCTTTTGTCTGTCCTGAGATTTACCCTGACTTGCGAGCGACATGCTCGATTCTCCAAGTCAATAACAGTTTAGAAGACGATCCCAAACTTCGGCAGAGTACCACAGTCCTCAGAGCTAGAGCGATAAATACCATTCTGTAGAAGAATCAATTGATGAATCACTCTCCCCTTCCGTCGCATTGTCTACCCTGCGACAATACAGCCGCGCTAAAACACCGCCTCACTGCGAATGTACACGCTAGCTTTTTCTCCCCTCACCCTTCTGCCTCTGACACAATCTCCCCTGATTGTACAGGCCGCTCCGTGCGGACTTTCCCTCCCACTTTACCCAAAGTGGCTTTCGTTAGACTTTTAACTGTCAGTCCTGACCTGTCTCAACGAAATAGTAGCTACCTAGCTACGAACGAGAAAACGATACTTGCAACAGCCGTTAGAACCAAGACGGCTTGACGAAACGATCCGGCGTCTCAGATGTCGCTCCCAGCCTCGCGTCCCGGTCACTCCCGGCCAAACGCAGCATTCCGTCGGAGACGACGACCGCGAGTTCCACCCGTGCGGACTCGAGAAGACAGTACTGCAAGGCTCCACCAAGAAGACGCAGCACTCGTGGAATACAAAGATACCAAACAGGAAGGTGAACCAGTGAAACGTAGAGGATTAGGCGGGAAGCCCACTGCTCCCGCAAGTAGTCGATACGCCCATAGTAGACATCGCGTGACGACGGCAGCACGACGACGGCGACGGCGAAGATAACGACGAAGATCCCCGAAGGAGAAGAACGAGGAAGAGGGGCACACAGCAACAGCAGCCTAAAACACACAAGGTTTCGCCCCAATAATCCAACTACCCCATTTCCTTGCGAAGCCCATTCATACACGAATTTAAGGTTCAAGTGGCGCATCCCAACCCGATGCCCAATTAGAAAAAGGCTTCACTCGCACCCCGCGAGTCAGCTTAAATTCAAAGCTTCATTACTCACCCCTTTGATCCTATAGATTTACCCCATCCATAGAAAATACGAATCCCGTACCCAACAATAGACTTATTTTCCACCCAGATTCACGAATCAATTTCCCCATGTGGAAAAAGCAATATGGCGGCGGATAATCACCTCAGTCCCAGGCCGTGGTGAAAATCCTCAGAAGTTCCGTCTTAGCCAGCGGAAAACTCCACCTCCAGTCTCGTACGAATCAACTGCTTCCAGAGTTGATACGGAGAGAAATTCCACGGGCGACCAGACTTCGCCCAAACGAGCCACACCGTGCAGCTCCCGCATCAACGACCCAGAGGATGCGTACCTACTCCCTCCATCCAACCGACGGAAAAGTGTACTGAGCTCTTAGACGCAATCAAGCCCACGCGTCCTTCTCTCACGTGATTAATCGCCAATCACTAACGAGAGATTTCCCGCTCCCACTACCTTCTCCAATCACTACTCATCAAGACCCACGCAACCCACAGATCCCCTGTTAGTAAACGAGTAGACCCCGTAGATCTCGCTCACTATAACCCCTCCGAAGACCCTCTTCCCCCTCGGGTTCACTCCGGAGCGAAACTGTGACATTCCATTACGCGGTGGCCACGCCCACAGCGGCAGGCGTGTGGCCGCGAACATGGAGAAGATAATTTTTACCCTGTTTATTTACAAAAGGAGGTGACTAACCCACATCACCCTTATTGTCGCCGTTTATCACGCGACAAGCCTTCCCGCTTAAGTACGAACCACCCGGTTCGCACCTAGCAAAACTTCTTCACCAATATATGTCTACCCGAAATATGAAAGGACCCTCCCTAACTAACGACGTTTCTTCCGAGTTCGTAATCTATTTTATTACTCGAGTGTGATGGTTCAGATTGTAGCGGGGACGGGCAACACCCGCCCTCAGACGGGTAGGGGTGCCTCGCCAACCCGCAGTCAATCTCTCGCTCGGAAATGACCCACTCACATCAAACAAACTCTACTCCCATACCCCGGGTAACAGGATTGGACATTCCTCAGAAATACTCCCCTCCAATTAAGCATCCCCACGATAACCCTCGACCTCCCGGCCCACCACGGGGTGTAGCGTTCGGCAAGCAAACCAGATCACCCCCCGTGGTGTCCGCACTGCATATCTTGCAGTCCATGGCTAAGCACCCCCTCGCGGCAGACAGCCACGCGAGGGGCTAGCGTCAAAACCTACCCTACACCGAGCAGGGAAGCTGGGACACCTTGCACCCCCCAAAGGAGACCTGAGGTGGGCCCCCCTCAGGCTCCTGGAGAGCAACAAGGCACCCAAACCCTCTCAGAGCCTATTACAGCGTGGGACAGAGATACAGCACTGATCTCTCTGCCCCTCTCTCAGCTCCACACCTCCAACAGGTGGATCGCCGGTCGGGCGCCCGCGCGCCCCCGTTGCGCCCTCCACTACCCCCCGTAGGTAAGCGAGTAGGTTGGCACCCGCGTGCCCGTGTCACACGCCCACTCGCGTTGACACGCCCGCTCGCGTTAACACGCCCCTCACCCTCCGTAGGTGACTCCGTAGTGTGGCACCCCCGTGCCTGCGTCACACGCCCACTCGCGTTGACGCGTCCCCCCCGCACCCTCGGCGGTCCCGGGTGAACCAGCCGGCACCCGTCACACGAGGACACGTACCACCGTACCTCCGGGTACATTCCCGGCCAGTAGTAGTGCCTCCGGATTTCCTCACTGGTCCCCCGCACTCCCAAGTGCCCTCCCGTGGGTGGTTCGTGGGCAAACCTCAAGACTCCCGGTCTCAGCTGCCACGGCACCACTACCTGAGTGTCTAACACTCCTCCCCCACGGAATTCTCGGTATAGCAATCCGTTTCTCCACACGAAGCGGACCACTCCGGACTGCTTGGTAGTCAGACTCGCCGTTCTCCTCTCCGCTGCCTCACGGCAGTGATGGAGGGAGGGGTCGGATCGCTGCAGATCCCTCAGTCGCCCAGGCGTCACCTCCCCCAAACCTGGCGGGACTACCTGCGGCGGAGTCGACTCTTTCCTCCCCCTAGCAGTCGCTCCAGTACACGTCAATACCGATACTGTCTTTACCTGAGTATAGACAGGAAGGACTCTGGAATCGCTCAGCAGAGCGTGATTCCCTATGATAAAGTCGACGGCAGGCGATTCCATCGCGACTGCCTCGACGTCACCGGAGTAGAAAGGACTATCAATTGTCACGCGGACTACTGGATACTTCTTCTTTACACTGGTCTCGGCCATAGCGACCTCCAACTTCCGACCTTTGAACTTCGACGGTGCAACAAGCGCCCGCTTGACCACACACACTTGCGATCCAGTATCGCGGAGTCCCTGGACTCTCACTCCGTCTACGGTTACGGTGCATCGCGGGTCATAGCTCAGCTGGCTACATGGGAGACATAAGGTCGGAACGGCGACCGGCTCCTGAGAGCGAACAGGTCCCCCTGTCACTGCCCCTGCCGTCTTTACCCTCTTGGAACAATCCCTGGCGAGGTGTTTGGGCGACTGACAAATGTAACACCTCCTTGCGTTCTGCCCCCCTGTTCCCTTCCCTCTAGCTTTCCCCCCGTTGGCCTTCCCCTCTGCACCCTGGCTCCCACCCTGAGGTCGACCTTGCTGAGGTGGCTTCCTCTCGCACCGGCCGTGCGCCTCAAAATAGATCTCCGCCGATCTCACTGCCTCGGCCAGAGTCTGGGGCTCTTTCTCCCTAATATAGGCGGTCATCTCTGGGGAGAGGGATTGCAGGAACTGCTCGAGGAGGACGAGTTGTTTCAGCTCAGTAATCTTCGAAAGCTCCTGCCATTTCGTTAGATTTTCCGTCATACGAGCCCCGTACTGAGTGAAAGTCTCGTTATCCCTCCTCTTGCACGACCGAAACCTCTGCCGATAGGTCTCGGCTGTGAGTTGATAGCGCGTTAGCAGCGCCTCCTTCAAACTCACGTAGTTCTCTGCAGTGTCGTCGTCTAGAGAGTTGTACAACTCTGCAGCTTGGCCCGTAAGCCTAGTCGAGATACGCGTGGCCCAAGTATCCTCACTCCACTTGCACACGTTAGCTACGCGTTCGAACCTACGTAACCACGTAGCAATCTCTTCCTTCATCTCGTCGAACAACGGAATAGAAGCCCTGAATCCCTGACTCCCTCGGCTTTCTTCCGACTCCTCACTCAGACTCAGACGTTCTTCATCCACTCTGGCTTTCAACCTAACCTCTTGAGTCAAAGCTTGCATCCGCAAGTCATGTTCTTCCTCTTCCCTTTCAAGCTTCTTTCTCTCTCGCTCTTCCTCTCTCTCTCTTTCTCGCCTCTGCCTCTCCTCACATTCCCACTGCTCTCGCTTTTGCTTCTCCTCAAACTCTCTCTTTTGCCTCTGCTCGCTCACCTCATTCTCTCTCTCTAGCTTCGCTCTCTCAAGTGCCAAACGCGCACATTCAGCCTCCTCTCTAGCCAGATGTGAAGCCACAAAATCAGGCACAGCTGATTCCTCCACATCGAGCTCTATGGCTAAACTACGCCAGCGCTCTATCCTGTCCCTCTGGGACTCAGAGGCTGGCTCGGCGGAACCACCTTCCCCCGTAGCGCGTCCCGAACGAAGCTCCATCTCAAAACTTCACAAACCGCGTGAAATAGTCAACAAGAGAATTCTCAATAATCCACAATTGAGACACGAGCTGGCAAAACAGCAAAAGGGCAAATGGGCAAAGAAAAGGCAAATATAAACAAACTATCATCAATGGCCTGGTGCTCCCCAAGGTGTGGATGGTTCGACAAAGTGTAGTAATTTTTCTCAAAAATTAGAAAATTAGACTGATATCCTGGCAGGCTCGCCACTGTCGCGTTTCTACTTATCTAAAAACTTTAGAAGTTACGAGTCCCTTCCCAGAGGGCGATGTAATCGCCTCAAGGAGAGGTGACCCTGATAAGTAAAAGAGTTTACAACTAAACTAACCTCCACTCCTTGGGGGGACACCACAAACAACAAGAAAACAACCCAAGCTCAAATAAACACAGGCCAGTGAATCAGTTTGCAAAATAAATACAAGTTTATTCAAGGCTAACAACCCTTCCTGGCAGTCTGAGGCCACCGAGGAAGGTAAAGCTGAATAAAAGTGCAGCAGACAAAAGGAAACAAAACAATGCAGAAATGAAATCAGTCAGCAGGTAAGATGACACGCTTCTGCTTCCTGAAAAGTCCAAAAACCAACAACAACAACAACCCTTGGGGTAAGGGAATGGATGAACAAATCAAGAAATACGAAACCCCTATCCCAACTAAACGCCTAAGTCACCGGTGACTAGGGTTAAACAGTAAAGCACAAAAACAACAATCTCAAAATCTGTTCTTCCTCCCACCATTTCTCAAGAAACTGAAATAAATTCAGTCATACCCCAAACAACACTCCACCTCAAAGTCCACCACAAACTCTGAAAAAACACTTCACAACACCAATAATTCATCAACACAACAAGCGCAAAAACCCAGCAACACACAGGGCGCGACAGCCAGTCACTCGCTCCCTGCGCACTACATCACACACAGAGGCCAGCGGCTCGCTAGCAAAACCCCCTCCACATTCCTCAGCTACCCCCTCGCTTCCCCTAAGCGGCGGCGTTTCCGGTTGGACGACCGGTGGCTGAAAACGTAAACAAAGCAAGCCCCACTCCGCCTCGCTCTCCGCGTGCAGTTGCCTCTCACACAGCAAGCTCACGCGATTCACGCGCATACGAATAGACACTTCACGTCAACACAGCATTAACGCGTGGAGAATAAACAGGAAAGAAACCATCTTACCATCACATCGCTGACAGTACGCTTCTCTCAGGCTAGCGTACACTGACTCTACGTGGCCCTCCCCCAGCTCACGTAACCAGAAAAACACACAGCGATAACCACATACCATTCTCACACAAGAAATCTCTGGAATAACCCAAACCCACTTCTTCCCTTCTCAGTCCGTCTGAAAAGAAGATATTGTCCCAACCCTGGAACGAGTCACTGTACCCCAAACACAGTTTCTCAAAAGTCTTGGTGAATATTCCTATCACTGACGCACCCCTGGCGCCAAACGGTGTCCAGACAAATGAACCCCTCCCCGTGGATTAAGTTCTTTCCCCCTTTTGTCTGTCCTGAGATTTACCTTGACTTGCGAGCGTCATGCTCGATTCTCCAAGTCAATAACAGTTTAGAAGACGATTCCAAACTTCGGCAGAGTACCACAGTCCCCAGAGCTAGAGCGATAAATACCATTCTGTAGAAGAATCAATTGATGAATCACTCTCCCCTTCCGTCGCATTGTCTACCCTGCGACAATACAGCCGCGCTAAAACACCGCCTCACTGCGAATGTACACGCTAGCTTTTTCTCCCCTCACCCTTCTGCCTCTGACACAATCTCCCCTGATTGTACAGGCCGCTCCGTGCGGACTTTCCCTCCCACTTTACCCAAAGTGGCTTTCGTTAGACTTTTAACTGTCAGTCCTGACCTGTCTCAACGAAATAGTAGCTACCTAGCTACGAACGAGAAAACGATACTTGCAACAGCCGTTAGAACCAAGACGGCTTGACGAAACGATCCGGCGTCTCAGATGTCGCTCCCAGCCTCGCGTCCCGGTCACTCCCGGCCAAACGCAGCATTCCGTCGGAGACGACGACCGCGAGTTCCACCCGTGCGGACTCGAGAAGACAGTACTGCAAGGCTCCACCAAGAAGACGCAGCACTCGTGGAATACAAAGATACCAAACAGGAAGGTGAACCAGTGAAACGTAGAGGATTAGGCGGGAAGCCCACTGCTCCCGCAAGTAGTCGATACGCCCATAGTAGACATCGCGTGACGACGGCAGCACGACGACGGCGACGGCGAAGATAACGACGAAGATCCCCGAAGGAGAAGAACGAGGAAGAGGGGCACACAGCAACAGCAGCCTAAAACACACAAGGTTTCGCCCCAATAATCCAACTACCCCATTTCCTTGCGAAGCCCATTCATACACGAATTTAAGGTTCAAGTGGCGCATCCCAACCCGATGCCCAATTAGAAAAAGGCTTCACTCGCACCCCGCGAGTCAGCTTAAATTCAAAGCTTCATTACTCACCCCTTTGATCCTATAGATTTACCCCATCCATAGAAAATACGAATCCCGTACCCAGCAATAGACTTTTTTTCCACCCAGATTCACGAATCAATTTCCCCATGTGGAAAAAGCAATATGGCGGCGGATAATCACCTCAGTCCCAGGCCGTGGTGAAAATCCTCAGAAGTTCCGTCTTAGCCAGCGGAAAACTCCACCTCCAGTCTCGTACGAATCAACTGCTTCCAGAGTTGATACGGAGAGAAATTCCACGGGCGACCAGACTTCGCCCAAACGAGCCACACCGTGCAGCTCCCGCATCAACGACCCAGAGGATGCGTACCTACTCCCTCCATCCAACCGACGGAAAAGTGTACTGAGCTCTTAGACGCAATCAAGCCCACGCGTCCTTCTCTCACGTGATTAATCGCCAATCACTAACGAGAGATTTCCCGCTCCCACTACCTTCTCCAATCACTACTCATCAACACCCACGCAACCCACAGATCCCCTGTTAGTAACCGAGTAGACCCCGTAGATCTCGCTCACTATAACCCCTCCGAAGACCCCCTTCCCCCTAGGGTTCACTCCGGAGCGAAACTGTGACATTCCATTACGCGGTGGCCACGCCCACAGCGGCAGGCGTGTGACCGCGAACATGGAGAAGATAATTTTTACCCTGTTTATTTACAAAAGGAGGTGACTAACCCACATCACCCTTATTGTCGCCGTTTATCACGCGACACAGCCACTGGACTTAGCTCCAAACGTCTCTTGTTCTCTGCTGCTTTCTTTGACCTGTATTGGTCTGGCTGCTGTCTGAACTTGTGTCAAGGCTTTAGTTCCTGATAGTATTGTTAACTAGTGTTAACTACTCAAAACAGAGAGCAGCCAGTTTTAATTGTGTGAGCTCTTGTGGAATAGATGTGCGTGCTGTTTGCTGAATTGTTAGGGTTTTTTCCTTCATATTAGCTGCATTGCATTATAAAGAGAGATTGAGAATATGACAAAATTTTAACATCTGTTTCTAAATATTTTTATGTTATGTACCCTCATTCGCACTTTAAAATGTATAATTTTTCTGTATTTTGGAAATTAATTAATCATGATGATAATTTATTAATCAGAAACAGTTGACCTATTGGCATTTTCAAGTTTCATCATTAGCAAGCCAGTGGGCGTGAAATCCTCTGATTTCCAACCAAATGCAATTTGCCCTCCCATACTGACTTGGTCCAGTGCCTTAGGCAATGTAAAGACTATTGTTACATCACCTTGGTACAGTGGTTGATGGTTTATGCCTGTTTGAAAGTGTGTACTCTGAAAACGGGGCAATAATTAGAGAGCAGCCTTTTGTATACAGTGCAGACGGTTATGCATACAAGCAACCTAAGTTTTCAGAGAATGGGCAATTTCATTGGTTTGAAGAAATTCCCTCAGTGGCCAGTAAATAAGCACTCTTGGGGTAGATGAGGGTCTCCCATTTAAGGTGACGCCCACATACTTCATGGATTCTTGACAGTAAGGCAGGCTGAGAATAATGAAGTGAGTCATGTTGCAGTCTGAAGCAGTTTTTCTTTTAACAGAGAAAGATTACATGATTTTCCTGTAGATATAAAAAACAGCAATTTATTGGTGGATTGGAAACCTAAAGACCTTGAAGTAACAGATGTTCAGCTTCCTGTATGGGGAATATCTCAAAATTGCTAAAGTGGTCCGTAAATCTCCTTATATCTAGATTTGAGTGAAGCATCAGGCTGACTCAGTTTGGGAAGGTGGGTACTAGTTTTCATTAGGAGATCCCTTTGCCCAGCAACAAATGATTGGTGAGAGCATAGGGATGGGATTAACAAGTTAAACTTTAAAAGAACTATATTGAATCATTGTAGTCATCTTATATTATGTGAATCTGTCATTACCAGAATGGATTTTAAAATTAAGATTTTTTTTTCAGAATTGTCCTGATAGATGATGCCTTGGACTGTCTCATATCCTTCTCAGACTTTGTGTACGCATTACAAGTACAGTTTTACTTTGAAGGTAAGATGCATGTGACAATTTTTTTAAACAAATGAAAGGTCATTCTGTGACTATAATGATGAAGACTGTCTGCTCAAGTTGAAAATATTAATGACATATAGAACCCTTGCAGTTGTGCAGCTCGTTCTAGTAGGCATGGATGTGGTCAACAAAGTAAAAAGGAATTGTGTCATATTAATTTGTGTTTGTTGGAATTTCGAGTAAGATCTGATCACTCAATTTCTCTATGTGCATTATCTGCACAGTGTGAAACGTCTTTTTATCTTAATTCTTATGGTGCCATGTAATGTATTTGGTGATGAAAATGTATCTAAACCTAAATACATTCTCTGTCAATGATATTTAAGTAAACGTATCAGCTCTTCAAGTAATGGGATTTAAGGTTTGCTGTCCTCATTTTTCAGTAGAACCTAGTCCCACTGTTGCCTTTTTAAGTTTTGGGACATATGCAGATCTATGTATATGATGTACTCTTAGGAATGCCCAGTATGCTATTTGCAGACTTCTAGGCAAGTGTAGAGAGACCCGAAAAGAGTCTATAATTCAAGGGGTTTGTGTGATGCAGAGTTTCTGGACAAGTGTGGGGAGATCTACCAGTCACTGCTACAGATGAACAGAAGTCCTCGAGACCCAGTAGTAGTGCCCACTTCAGGCAGTGAGGAAACCCTGGTGCACCAGAACCAACATCATCCTGCAGATGGCATCGACTCCATGCAGTTATTCCGATCCATCAGCCCCCTCTGTGACAAGGCACCTTTCAGGTAGCAGCAACAGTTGCAATGGTAGCAGTGATAGTTTCTTTGAAAAGGCAAGACAATAACTATAAGAGAACTAGAGAGCGCTCTGAGAGCGCCAAACCCCGGCCATGGAAGCCACAATTTCTCTTTCATGATCTGTATAATTCAGGCAGCATGTTCCACTAGCCAGGCCTGATGCTATGAAGTTTAGTTCATTTTAGCCTCTGCTAGTGGTCTATGAGTGTGGAACACACATACCCGTCATGAAATTTGTGATGTTCGATAAATTTAATGGTTGTAATTTCCTAACCAAATAACAGGTAACCTCTGGAATTTACTAGATTGTTCCTCAGATGAAACCCTGACCTTGCTCCAAATTTTATCAGAATCCATTTTGAACTTTTTGAGCTTTTTTGCTGAATAATGAAATAACGGACGAATGAACAAACTGAGGGAAAAACATCACATCCTTGGTGGAGGTAATAAAGAACATCAGCATCTTTGTCATCATGTCCACCTCCACTGTGAGCTGTGTTACTACTACTGCTACATCAACAACAACACTGTACAACAATGGCTGCAGCAGCAGCAGCAATGACAGTTTTGCTACCAAAAAAAAAGAAGAGAAAAAAGAAAACAGGACCAATAACTAGATGAGAAAGAACAACACCATCTCCCCACCCACCTCTATTTCTACTTCTGTCACTTCCACCACTATAACACAATTTGTACAACAAAGACATCAACAACAACACAACTAATAAATGCAGGAGGAAGGGCAACAAGGGCAGATATGATTATGACAACAACAAGACAAAGATGTTAATGACAGCAACAACAGTTATGACAGTAACAGCAAGGAGTGTCCCAAATATGTTGTTGATAGAATGATTTCATGCATAATACTTGGTGCATTATTTAAATTGATTGTACATGATGTCACCTTAATGTTGACACCACACTTGTGACAGAGAGCAGTACAGGATAGAGGCAATGCTTCTTTGCTGGCTGCCTGATTAAAGTCCTTGCTTGCTTAACTCATGCTGGGAATGTTTTTCAAATTTTTTGGAAGGAAGACAGCAAGTGTCTTGTCTTGGAAAACTGCTCTGTGACTGATCTTCTCAAACTAATTCAGTCTATAACTTGGGTGATATTTTCAGAATTATATTATCATTACAAAGTGCAGTAAATTCAAAACTGGACTAACATGGTTCAGTGGTTGGTGGTTTATGACTGTTTGAAAATGTGTGGACTGAATAATGGACATTTCAAGTGTTCAGATAATATTCTGTGAACAAAGTTTACAAATAATGGTCAGTTCCATAGGACTCTAGATCAAAAAGATACCCGAGTGATTTACAACACAACACAACACAACACAATATAACACAATACAATACAATACAATATATTATTAAAGCTTCCATGGGGAAGAAGAAATAAGAAATGAGGTAGGGGGGTGGGGGTGGATTTTAAAAGCATGGGATATTATGTACAGGAAAGAAAAGGGTATAAATATATATGTACAGGTAGACAAAAGGCTTAAGGCATTGTTAATAAGAAATTGCATCTCTGTTTAAGGGCAGTAACACAAAGCATTTCAGGAAGATAAAATTACTTAGTGAGAGCATCCACACACATATGTTGTGAGAAACAGCATTTATCAGATTTCACACATACACAAATGCACAATCTTAGAAACACACACACACACACACACACACACACACACACACACACACCTCTCTCTCTCTCTCTCCCCCTTTCCTCCCCCCCCCCCCCCCCTCTCTCTCTCTCTCTCTCTCTCTCTCTCTCTCTCTCTCTCTCTCTCTCACACACACACACACACACACACACACACACACATACACACACACACACACACGCATCCACATATACGTTTACTTAATACTCGCATTCACCATGCACCTGCACACATACACAAGTGCAATACCATTGCTCTTTTTCATCAACTGCAAATGGTATTCTTAACATTGATTATTCTAGAAGGGCACTTCGATTTTGACTTTTGGCAATACATGTATATTTACCCCTGTTCACCTGACCCCATTGCATATTTGTAACCTTCTTTCCTTGCATTGATAAGCAACATTATGTTTATGTACATTAATAATATTAATGTAGATAAACATATATATATATATATTTGCTATATTACAGCAAATGCCTACAATCATAGTGCCAGTGTATTGTAACTGTTCATTTCCAATTTTTTGGTGGATAAAGTATGTCATGTAAAACTTTCACAGAAGAGACATGAGTTGCATGTATGATAGTGTGATGGAGAACTTTTTCTACGCCTTAGAAATTCATCAAATTCATGTTCACCAATGCAATGTCTGGTGTGATTCAGCACTCCCCCAGTGCGCTTTCTGAGGGACATTCTTCAGGGCATTCCAAGAATGTCTTTCTATGGGTTCTTGATGGCAGTTTCCAAGAGTGATGCCATCCACAATCACATAGGTGAGTGATGACAAGTATTTTAATGCAATGGGGTTTGTGTGTGTGTGTTTGTGTGTGTATGTGTGTGTGTGTGTGTGTGTGGTTTTTGTTTATTTGTTTCTTTGCTTGCTTTATTAATGATTAGGCAGAGTTTATCCCTCCAGGTTTACTGGAGGTCCTACAGACTTTGTCTGTGTGTGTGTGTGTCTGTCCCGACTTAACGGCTGATATCTCAAAAAATACTGGATGGATTTCCTTGACATTTTGCACACTTACTGGAAGTTAGGTCCGATTGAATGTATCAAATTTTCAGAATCGAGGTTTGAAAAGAAAGTGATTTTTTTAGGTCGTTAACTCGAAAGCATCTCCCTAAAATGTCAATTGACGGAATGGCGAAATCCAAAATGTGTGACATGATCAATAACGTGATGTAATTTTATCTGTATGTCTGTCTGTCAGTCCCGACTTAACGGCTGATATCTCAAAAACTATGGGACAGATTTCCTTGACATTTTGCACACTTACTGGAAGTTAGGTCCGATTGAATGTATCAAATTTTCAGAATCGAGGTTTGAAAAGAAAGTGATTTATTTAGGTCATAAACTCAAACCCACCCACCCCCCTCAAATGTCAGTTGACGGAATAACGAATATGTGTGGCCTAATGGCACTGAATCTATATATTAATACGCAAAAAGATAAAACTTTGTGCAAGAACTCCTCCGAGCCCGTTTTGCCGATCGCTTTGCTTTTTGGCATCGGCCCAGAGGACGGTTGGGAAGGGGTCATAGGGTATTTTTCGTGACCAAATTTGATTTTGAAGTGACTTTTTTTAACGTTTTTACGTTTTGGTGTTGCAAGGGACGGAAGTCTGTCCCGACTCAAGTTTTGGCATGTGTGACATCGAAGAATAACGTGACGTAATTTCGTAATTTTTTATCCCTCCAGCTTTTAGGCCCTCGCAAGTTTCAGTCGTCATCCTTCGTCCTATGATCGCATGGGTGGGTGGGGGAGAGGGAGATAGTGGGAGGGAATGGGGTGGGGGAGAGGGAGATGGTGGGAGGGGGTGGGGGAGAGGGAGATAGTGGGAGGGAATGGGGTGGGGGAGAGGGAGATGGTGGGAGGGCGTGGGGGAGAGGGAGATGGTGGGAGAGGGTGGGGCGAGGGGGAGAGGGAGATGGTGGGAGGATTGGGGGGAGGAGAGGGAGATGGGGGGAGGGGATGGGGTGGGGGAGAGGGAGATGGTGGGAGGGGGTGGGGTGGGGGAGAGGGAGATGGTGGAAGTTGTGGCTTGGGGGAGAGGGAGATGGTGGGAGGAGGTTGGGGAGAGGGAGATGGTGGGAGGGGATGGGGTGGGGGAGAGGGAGATGGTGGGAGGGGATGGGGGGGGGGGGAGAGGGAGATGGTGGGAGGGGATGGGGTGGGGGGGACGGAGATGGGGAGAGGGGATGGGGTGGGGGAGAGGGAGATGGTGGGAGGGGATGGGGTGGGGGAGAGGGAGATGGTGGGAAGGGATAGGGGGGGGGGGGGGGGGAGATGGTGGGAGGGGATGGGGGGGGTGGGAAAGAGGGAGATGGTATGAGGGGGTGGGGTGAGGGAGAAAGAGATGGTGGGAGGGGATGGGGTGGGTTTGAACCCGATCTTCTTCTCTTTTTTTTTAATGCCAAAACCTGGAGGTTCAGCACCAGCGGTTTTTATCTGTCTGTGTGTGTCTGTCTGTCTGTCCCGACTTAACGGCTGATATCTCAAAAACTAATGGACGGATCTCCTTGACATTTTGCACACTTACTGGAAGTTAGGTCCGATTGAATGTATCAAATTTTCAGAATCAAGGTTTGAAAAGAAAGGGATATTTTATGGTCGTAAACTCGAAAACACCCCCCTAAAATGTCAATTGACGGTATGGCGAAATGAAAAATGTGTGATGTGATCATTTGACGGCGAATAACTTGACGTAATTTTATCTGTATGTCTGTCTGTCAGTCCCGACTTAACGGCTGATATCTCAAAAACTACTGGACGGATTTCCTTGACATTTTGCACACTTACTGGAAGTTAGGTCCGATTGAATGTATCAAATTTTCAGAATCGAGGTTTGAAAAGAAAATGATTTATTTAGGTCGTAAACTCGAAACCACCACCCCTAAAATGTCAGTTGACGGAATGGCGAAATGCGTGGCCTAATGGCAGTGAATCGATATTAAACTTGGCAGAAATAGACCTTGAGTATCCTAAAATGTACAAGACCACTCAAATTTCATGAACTATCATCCATTTATCTACAATTTACAGTGCAAAATACGAACTAAGGCGATATGCGGAAAAGAACATTATAAATGCTTTACAAACACTCAGTCATACCAGTTCTCCAATGGCACATTTGGTAGAGCGTTGGACTCTTGGTCATGTGTGACCAGGGTCGATTCTGCGCTGAAACTTTTTTTCTCTCTCTTTTTTAGGGATGGTTGTGGGTTCGAACCCGACGTGGTTTTTTGTGGGGGTTTTTGTGTGTGTGTTTTCCCCCTCTTTTCTCGAGAGGTTGCGGGTTCAAACCGGATCTTTTTATATATTTTTAAATGCCAAAACCTGGAGGTTCAGCGCCAGCGGTTTTTATTGGTTCTTTTGCCATTTAGAAATTACATCAGTCAGACAGAGTGAGCTTTTTATTAAAATGCTGTTCCCTTTTGATTTTCTTTCTTTCGAGATTCTGCTCTACCCCATCTCTGGTGCCACTGATATTTTCATGGAAAATTAGTCACTACCAAGCCATGCCATGAAATGCCATATCTCCCTCTTGTATCCCCTACAAGAAGAGTAATTATTGGCTCATTCCTAGCAAATAATTTATAGCAGATTTTGATGGTATTTGACAATAGGCACAGCCATAGACATCCAGTGATGTGGTATGGGAATAATTTGACATGATTACTGTAAATCTCAGACAAAATGCTACAATTTTCTCATCAGTTGAACCCCCTGCAATAATCAGGTGCATCTTATGTGTGGAAAATTGTGTGAAGAGCAGAAGCTCCTCTTTTTTTTTCACGCTTAGAAATACATTGGCTTGATTGTTTTTGACTCACATGCGAAGCAAAAGTGAGTCTATGTACTCATCCTTTTCATCCGTCTGGGCGTCCGGTCCGGGCGTCCGGGCGTCCGAAAACTTTAACGTTGGATTTTTCTCTGAGACTATTAAGTCTATCAATACCAAATGTGGCATGATGGTGTTTGATGACAAGGCCTCAAAAAACATATATAGTGACTTAACCTTGCTTCAAGGTCAAGGTCGCAGGGGCCATAAATGTTGTCTAAAAACAGTCATTTTTCACATTTTCTCAATTTTCTCTGAAGTTTTTGAGATTGGATACCTGACCTATATATGGTATATAGGGCAAAGTAATCCCTATCTTTTAATTACAGTTTGGTTGACCTTGCTTCAAGGTCAAGGTCACAGGAGCTCTTCAAAGTTGGATTGTATACATATTTTGAAGTGACCCTGACCCTGAACTATGGAAGATAACTGTTTCAAACTTAATAATTATGTGGGGCACATGTTATACTTTCATCATGAGACACATTTGGTCACATATCATCAAGGTCAAGGTCACTTTGACCCTTATGAAATGTGACCAAAATGGGGTAGTGAACCACTAAAAGTGACCATAATTATCTCATGGTAGAAAGTGCCAATAAGCACCATTGTGCTTCCTATGTCTTGAATTAACAGCTTTGTGTTGCATGACCTTGGATGAACTTGACCTTGGGTCAAGGTCACATGTATTTTGGTAGAAAAAATGTGTAAAGCATTTCTTAGTGTATGATGTCATTGGTAGGTTTAGTTGTTTGACCTTGACCTTGAAGGTCACCTGAAGGTCAAGGTCATATAAAGGTCAAGGTCAAGCATGTGAGTCGTATGGGCTTTGCCCTTCTTGTTTGTTGTTTGTTTTGCCATTCATCTTTTAATTTTCTAGAGAAATTTGTGAGTAAATCTACATGTCATAGTTTCATGACAAATTCATAATATTTCAATAAAGGAGTACAAGAAAATACACTACTGAGGAAGGGTTGTTTGAAGATTTGGCTTGAAGTGTCAACAAGCTGAAGGACAGTAACTAATGTTTCAGTTCCAAATCTGAGATGTCTCCACCAGATTAAAAATATGAACTCATTCTTTCACCAAGAGAAACCCCACTGTATGTCAGTACATGCAGATTGAAACATCATGTGGAGAGTTTGACAGCTTAGGTCTGATTCTTGCGGATGTCACCTGTCATTTTTGTATCAATCACAATAGTGCACTGGAAATGTTTTGCCTTTGGACAAACACACCTGAATTTGGCTATTTTAATCTTTTTTTAATTTTGGCATGTCTTTGTGAAAGAATCTACACATCATCATAGTTTCATGACAAATGTGTGCTGCTTTATTTTTAAGGACAGCTTTTAGACCCAAGACCAACATTGTTAATGAAACACCCAGTTCTACACGGTGATAAAGACCCCCATAGACAATAGAATTCAATGCAAAAAACTTTATTTGGCAAGGCCATGTGATCAATATGGCTGATGATGAAAAAAATAGCAACAGTTCTTTAATGGCGGGTTTCTCCTTCACTTCTCAAGATATCAATTTGAAATGTACCTAATGTATAACTTGTGCTTCTAATTCTGATAATTTAAGATAAAAGTTTTCTTACTATTTCACATATAATTACAAATTTTCTCAGTCAGCACCTGATTTTAATACATTTTCTGGTAGGAAAGGGAAACAATAGTACATTTATCTCCAAAGATATTTATACATTTTCAATATTGGTAATTGAACAGCATTCCATGCATCTCCTAAGCCTAGAGACTAGTCTTCAAAAGGATTGGATGACTGGTTGTTGAGAAAATGAGTACCAAAGATTGATGACAAATGCAAAAACCTAAATTGAGAAAATTGATTTAAAGTTTTACCTCATCACCTGGTTCAACTGCTCGAGCACTCATTTGTTATCATCAAAGCTTGCAGACTGGTATGCAGCCGCATCTCTCTTTGCACCAGGTGTAAAAAGTCTTTTCTTTTTTCTCTTAGATGTGGCTGCTGGAGTAGCAACTATAGGTTCGTTCAGGAGCATAAAGCGCTGCATCAGTGCTTCATGTTGGCAAAGGAACCCGCTTTGCTTCTGTTGAACGCCAAATTTAGTTAAGTGCTTCCCTTTTTAAAGGGAGGTAACTTTTTTGCGCTGCTTGTTGTGTTGCTAGACACTAAAGAAAGTGTATTCTTTGCCACAGACATAGTTTATACACGTTTAAATGTATTCTGCATGAACAAAGTTCACAACTGTGTCATCCTTACCTGCCATTACTCATGCATAGAGAGCGCTTGGGGCAAATAAAGCCTGTGCCAGTCCCAAAATGGTCTTTCTGAGGATTATCTTACGCATCGACGACCAGTGCAAGTTCAAAGACGCCATTTTCACAATTGTGTGAATCACCTCAGATGCATCCTTTTCTATGCTTCACAGCGCTGAGTGAATCACGCCCCAAAATTGCCGTTCAGGAGTGAAGAGCATGGAGCGCTTCACAGCGCCTTGCCTCCTGAACAAGCCTTAAGTGATATATATGATTATTCAAAATATGCATACTAATGAGGAGTTGTTTTTACCACCCTCCCAAAAAAGTTTTAAAAAATATTTATAGGTGAGATACAGAACAGAAAATTGAATGGGTCATAAATGAGATGCTGGGGATGCATCCAGTGCTAAAAAGTCAGTTTAGTTCATCTGCCAGCATTGATCGTGGCAAATTATTTCAACCATCGTAACACACTGGAGATGTTTTTGATATTGTAGTGTGCTAGATGCCAGGCTTCATGGCATCCATCTCTTCTTTGATATTGTAGTGTGCTTGATGCCAGGCTTCATGGCATCCATCTCTTCTTTGATATTGTAGTGTGCTTGATGCCAGGCTTCATGGCATCCATCTCTTCTTTGATATTGTAGTGTGCTTGATGCCAGGCTTCATGGCATCCATCTCTTCTTTGATATTGTAGTGTGCTTGATGCCAGGCTTCATGGCATCCATCTCTTCTTTGATATTGTAGTGTGCTTGATGCCAGGCTTCATGGCATCCATCTCTTCTTTGATATTGTAGTGTGCTTGATGCCAGGCTTCATGGCATCCATCTCTTCTTTGATATTGTAGTGTGCTTGATGCCAGGCTTCATGGCATCCATCTCTTCTTTGATATTGTAGTGTGCTTGATGCCAGGCTTCATGGCATCCATCTCTTCTTTGATATTGTAGTGTGCTTGATGCCAGGCTTCATGGCATCCATCTCTTCTTTGATATTGTAGTGTGCTTGATGCCAGGCTTCATGGCATCCATCTCTTCTTTGATATTGTAGTGTGCTTGATGCCAGGCTTCATGGCATCCATCTCTTCTTTGCAGATTCACTCCTCCCCGTGCAAGGCAGGCATTCTGGTTTCTATTCAGTGTTTCCTCTTGAACTGACAAGTTTCAGGAACTGGGCTGACAGTTTTCTTTTGCTTTGTTTTGTTTTGTTTTGAAGTAGTGGTTGTGTTCTCTCTGCATTAACAAATGCACCTGATGTGCTGGTGTGCCTTTTGAAGGTTTTTTACTCACATGCGAAGCAAAAGTGAGTCTATGTACTCACCCTTTTCGTCCGTCCGGGCGTCCGAGCGTCTGTAAAAAACTTTAACGTTGGATTTTTCTCAGAGACTATTAAGTCTATCAACACCCAATTTGGCATGATGGTGTAGGATGACAAGGCGTACGAAAACATACATAGTGACTTGATCTTGCTTCAAGGTCAAGGTCACAGGAGCTCTTTAAAGTTGGATTGTATACATATTTTGAAGTGACTTTGACCCTGAATTATGGAAGATAACTCTTCCAAACTTCATGACATTGTAGTACACATGGTATACTTTAATATTAGGTCTCCAATGTCATCCGTTCGGGCGTCCGGGTGTCTGGGCGTCCGTAAAAAACTTTAACGTTGGATTTTGTCTCGGAGACTATTAAGTCTATCAACACCCAATTTGGCATGATGGTGTATGATGAAAAGGCGTACAAAAACATACATAGTGACTTGACCTTGCTTCAAGGTCAAGGTCGCAGGGGCCGTAAATGTAAAAAAAAGCCATTTTGCACATTTTTTACTCACATGCGAAGCAAAAGTGAGTCTATGCACTCACCCGTTTCGTCCGTCCGGGCGTCCGAAAACTTTAATGTTGGATTTTTCTCGGAGACTATTAAGTCTATCAATACCAAATGTGGCATGATGGTGTATGATGACAAGGCCTCAAAAAGCATACATAGTGACTTGTCCTTGCTTCAAGGTCAAGGTCGCAGGCTCCATAAATGTTGTCTAAAAACAGTCATTTTTCACATTTTCTCAATTTTCTCTGAAGTTTTTGAGATTGGATACCTGACCTATATATGGTATATAGGGCAAAGTAAGCCCTATCTTTTGATACCAGTTTGGTTGACCTTGCTTCAAGGTCAAGGTCACAGGAGCTCTTCAAAGTTGGATTGTATACATATTTTGAAGTGACCTTGACCCTGAACTATGGAAGATAACTGTTTCAAACTTAATAATTATGTGGGGCACATGTTATACCTTCATCATGAGACACATTTGGTCACATATCATTAAGGTTAAGGTCACTTTGACCCTTATGAAATGTGACCAAAATGGGGTAGTGAACCACTCAAAGTGACCATAATTATCTCATGGTAGAAAGTGCCAATAAGCACCATTGTGCTTCCTATGTCTTGAATTAACAGCTTTGTGTTGCATGACCTTGGATGACCTTGACCTTGGGTCAAGGTCACATGTATTTTGGTAGGAAAAAAGTGTAAAGCATTTCTTAGTGTATGATGTCATTGGTAGGTTTAGTTGTTTGACCTTGACCTTGAAGGTCACCTGAAGGTCAAGGTCATATAAAGGTCAAGGTCAAGCATGTGAGTCGTATGGGCTTTGCCCTTCTTATTCCAATTTTCTCTGAAGTTTTTTAGATTGATACCTGACCTATATAGGGTATATAGGGCAAAGTAATCCCTATCTTTTGATATCAGTTTGATTGACCTTGCTTCAAGGTCAAGGTCACAGGAGCTCTTTAAAGTTGGATTGTATACATATTTTGAAGTGACCTTGACCCTGAACTATGGAAGATAACTCTTCCAAACTTCATAACATTGTAGTACACATGTTATACTTTCATCATTTGGTCACAAATCAAGGTGAAGGTCACTTTGACCCTTATGAAATGTGACCAAAATGGGGTAGTGAACCACTAAAAGTGACCATATCTCATGGTAGAAAGTGCCAATAATCACCATTGTGCTTCCTATGTCTTGAATTAACAGCTTTATGTTGCATGACCTTGGATGACCTTGACCTTGGGTTAAGGTCACATGTAGTTTGGTAGGAAAAATGTGTAAAGCATTTCTTAGTGTATGATGTCATTGCTAGGTGTAGTTGTTTGACCTTGACCTTCAAAGTCACCTGAAGGTCAAGGTCATGTAAAGGTCAAGGTCAAGCATGTGAGTCGTATGGGCTTTGCCCTTCTTGTTGGTGCCTTTTTCTTCCAATTTTGGGATGGCGCCTTAAATAAGGGTATTTACAGTAAGTATTACAAGTTTGTTTGTTTGTTTGTTTGTTTGTTGTTTGTAATGACAGGTTTCTGTGTGAGTTTGTATGTGCTGTGACTATGCATCATTTCCTTACAGGGATGCTTCCCCACCGAACAGAGCTTCTGGATGGCTCAGATATGGAGCTCACTTCGTAAGCACACCTTTGTCTTTGTGTCTTCCTCCCTGAATCTCTGGTTCTGCTCGGTGTCATGGTGGTTGGACTGTACTCTCACCAATCTTGATCATCTGCACAGACTCTTGGTGGACATTGTGTAAAAACCTTTTCCTCCAAGATTGTTGTTCATAGATTGTTGTTAATGTAGAATAAGAATGTGTAAAAAATGTTTTGATTCACATAATGTAACTGGTTCAACAGAAGATAATTTTTTCACCTTTTTCCATTTCCTTCTTGCAATGAAAATGTGTAGCATGTGAAGACTGAAATGATGATATCTGTGTTTTGGTTACAGTGTCTTGTTGCCAGATCGTAAAGGGAAAAAATAAGTTGGTACAAAAGCAATTTGAAGTTACAACTTGCTTGGATAGATAGCTGGAAAGAAAAAGCCAAACTTTTGACTTTATCTTCGCAACCTGTGCATGCACTGGATCCAATGTAGTGTGGCTTTTGCTCTTAGGAGATGCCTCCAGTCAAATGATTTTCTAAATAATAATTCACTTTTTCCTCAAATTCTGCCCATATATGTGTTGACACTCTAGAAGCAAATATTTCCTCAGTTTGTTAGTATTTAAACAGATATCTCAAACATCAGGATACAGATTGCATTTGTAGTCGTTTTCCCAGCACACAACTGTTGATATATTTGGCCAAAATGGTCACTGTCATGTGACTTTGAACTATGAGTCAAAACACGGTATGACATGACTCCAATCATATGAAGTCAGAGAGTCCTTGCAGTTGTATTACATGCAGTACTGACAATGCTGCTATTGCTGTATTGAGCATGGTCATAGCTTTGGAAACTAATGTCTTCACTCTTACTAACCCACATTGTGTCTCACCAAATTTCCTGATATTCCTAACATATGCATGGTGTGCTGTGAACACTGACCATGTTTGGAGGAAAAATTGAGCAGGGCCATTGGGCAGAAGTGTTTGCAAATTTGTCCTGTTGGATACTTTTCTTGTCTTTTGTGTTTGGAGATGTTTGATGAAAAAGATTATATACATTCCTTGTGCATGTATGTGTGCATCAATGTGTGTTTGTGTGTGTGTGTGTGTGTGTGTGTGTGTGTGTGTGTGTGTGTGTGTGTGTGTGTGTGTGTGTGTGTGTGTGTGTGTGTGTGTGTGTGTGTGAGAGAGAGAGAGAGAGAGACTAAGTTATACATGTGAGCTTTAACTAATTCAGATATATTGTGTGTGTATTCAGTACACTGTGGTCTCATGAAGTAGGAAAGTAAAGTACATACCGTGGTTTTTCAGCCTTCGGAGTGAAACCAGTAGCTGACAGCTTTGGTACATTTTTGTTGGCTAGTTGTGATTATTTACTTGCACATATTTAAAAATGTCAACACATTTTTGCCTCATGACAGTAGTTTGGATCATGTGTGCAGAGATAACAACAAATTTATCAAGATAGTACAACATTGAAATTTTGAGAAGTTTGTATAGATGCTTCTAATGATATTATTAATAAGAAAAAAACACACGACAAACACCAAAATCAAAAGGGTTTCGGGCATACGCCCTTCTTCAGTTAATACAGAAACACATGCTTCTAATGATAGTGGACACCAGATCTGTGAGAAGTATTTAGTGAAAATGAGGGGAAATTTGAATGCCTTATAACCTGTGGAAGACAGTGTAAAATTGATTCTAAGGAAATTAAAAAAATTCTTGCAGTTGATTTTGAGATATATCTAAAGTTTGCAATTTCCTTGAATGCAGTGATCCCAATGCACTGTCTATTATGAACAGTTAAAGAAAATAATGTATTAAAATCAAATTGTGGCAGAAGAGTAAATGATACTTTTAGAGAGGAAATTAGGGTGATTTTTCCCTAGCTGGGAAGCATCTAGATGCAGCATAGAAAAAAACCTGCATTATCATGGGACCAAATACTGAGATTTTAAAATATGTTTAGGAATTCAGGGTGGCTTTATTTGAAATGATGTAACATAACCATCCAGTCTTTAAATGGATTCTATTGACACTAGACGTATTAACTAAGATGATGTAACATAACCATCCAGTCTTTAAATGGATTCTATTGACACTAGACGTATTAACTAAGATGATGTAACATAACCATCCAGTCTTTAAATGGATTCTATTGACACTAGATGTGTTAACTAAGATGATGTAACATTACAATTCACCAGAACTGCCCTCTTGTGTTGTGTGTCAGAGTTTGAGATTTCGGTAAAGAATGTCCAATGTCCTGTAAAGTTATTGAGGTTTTTTGGTTATCCCATGTGCTAAAAATTATTTGTGATTTTCAGCTTCTTTTTGAATTTTGAATTGTCAATAAAGTTGCCTGTCTGTCATACTCTCTTGTATAATTTTGTGTTTTATGGAGAAAATGCTTGATGCAGAAAATGGGGCATTGTCTATGCAGATGTGTGATATGAGCTTTCCAGTTATATATGTCATGCAATAGTGATACATAGATCTGTGCATACTGACACCTCATCTTCCTTTCCCATTGCTGCTTCATAAGGAAACCTGTGTATGACCTCTATGTAATGGGTAGACGTTTGAGTTCAAGTTTGTTGTGAGCGGGGTCATGTGAGTCCTTTGCCATTTCTTCCAAACATTCTCTGTCATTTGGAAAATTGCTTGTAGTGCTGTCCTCCCCTCTCTGCCCATGTGCAGTGTCTGAATCAGCTTCCCAGCTACAGCATTGTCTGCTTGAGTTTCTCATTTATGCTTCCTTTCATGAATGTGGTGTAGTTCATTATTAAAATACACATAGATATCAAGGGGGAAAACCTAACTTACATGTTAATCTATATCTGATATTTCAATCAAGTTTGTTAGTGGTCACAATTGAATTTGGAATGTATAAGACATAAGTCACACCTGTAGTGCCTGCTCACAAGTTACATGCTATGTTGTAGCATTTCTCAGTCAAAATACTGGACAGACAAGAATGACCAAGATATCTTTTCTAATCTGATGCTTTCTGGGCATAACCTGCATCAGATGGTTACTATGGCAACTCTTTGTAGAGGTGGCTGCTGCAAAGCAGATTGTCAGAGACACAGTGCCAGGCACAGGCGAAAAAGGTTGGGACGATTTGAATGCTGCTCCTTTATTAGCGCCAGTTTGCTTTCAGATCTCTAGAGCCTTCTGCAGAAGGCTTTTTTTTTCTTTTTTTTTCATGAAGTTTATTTACAAAAAGAGAGAAACAGGAGGGGGAAAAGGTACACATTGCAGTTTTCATTAATCAACATCAATCATCATCACTCATCATCAATCATCATCATCATCAATCATCACCACCATCATCATCATCAATCATCAGTTCAGAAAAACAATTTATCAAAATAATAAAAACAGCAAAAGAGGAAGTCTACTGAGTGTAGTACCGTCGGGGTTGGATTAGAAGGGGCGAGGTGGGGTTTATCTCCTTCCAGCCAAATAAGAACGAAAGAGAAGGAGATGTAAGTTGTTGAGAGAGAGAGAGAGAGTGAGAGAGATAGACAGGGAAGGCATGTGTGTGAAAGGTATGTGAAATTTAGAAATGTAAGGGCATCAGATAGTGAGGAAGGAATGTTAGAAATGCTGGACGAGATGGAGTGATGGGGATTTAACAGCGCCGAATTGTGTCGAGTTGCATAAATTTCTAATATCAGTCAATGTAATGTACAGTATATTAATTCATTATATAAAATTGCTCCATTTTGTCTTAAACTGTTCAAGGGTCTGGCTGATTTTTGCATTATATTTTTCAATTTGAATTACCTGAATTATGTATCTGGTCAAATCGTGAATATTTGGTTTTTCATCTTTCTGGTTACAATAATAAATATGTTTTCTAGTTAGGGTTAATATGTGATTTACTGCTTTTCTTCCCTGCAAAGCTCCAAATAGTTTTTCGGAAGTGGTGAATTTGACAGCATGGTCTAGCTTTTGAGATTATACAATTCAATATTGTCCCAGAGAATCCTGGTAAATGGACAAAGGAGAAAAACATGTTCTAGTGTCTCTCGTTCATTTCTACACATGCTGCACCTATCGTCATTTGTTAGTCTTATTGCTTTTAGAAATACATTAGTTGGTAGGATTCTGTGCAAGAGCTTGAATTGAAATGATCTTGTTCGCGTGTCTGGGTTAGCCCATTTATTTAGCTTCTGCAGAAGGCTTAAGGTGGTACTTAATAAGTCAGGCTAACTTAGAGTTTTAATTCCAGATTTTTTGTTCTTACACTCTTCGAGTTGAGTGCCTGCCAACCTGTATCCATATTGGCCTAGTGGCCTTGGTCCTCTGGTACAGTATGCATTTGCTGACTCTTACACCCAAGCATGTGATCATGGCTGTAGTTGTTTGCTTTTACTCCGCAAGATGGACCTTGCACGCAAATGGCTTTGCACTAGTGACTGACATGTTAGATGTCCAGTCAAGCTAGACGTGTGATCTAGCGGAAAAAAGGCTCAGATAAGTTATAGAACTGACCGTTTACACAATTCTACATTCCCACGAGCAATTTCAGTGGCACAATTGGTTTTGCTTGGCATGGCATTTCAAAGGTGGTGATCTGCAATTCATTTTCTGATGTTAGATATTAACTATGTCTGTGCTGCTTTGCTTATCTGTTGGTGAAAGTGGCAAAATTTAGTTTGGTGTGTTTTATTAAAATAAATGATGCACACAGGTACTAAACTCTCATTAACATTACCATTTACATCACCTGATTTTAATTATGCATGTTTGGTTTAGTGCATGTTTACATCTTGTATGAACCAACACAATATCTAAATTTGATTCTGTATGGAAGTGTTGCATGAAGTTTCTGGATAGTGTGCCATATTGCATGTTGTTTATTAGACACAGCATTCTTATCATGGGAGAGAAAAACGTTGTTTCATTGTATTTGAAGAGCAGTGGTTACAACGGCATAATTCTTCTGAATGATCACATTAATCCCAATGCTTAATTTTTATTTGCCAAACCATGCAGTCTCTAACAACTAAAGCTGCATGTTACACTGGTTTTTTGTTTTTGTTTATTTATTACATTTCATTGTGTGTCCCATGTCACTCACCTAATTTCCCTTGCTTCTTCAGGCCAGTATTCAAGCCCATCAAGGCTGGTTTTGCAGGCGCCCAGCCTAGTCTGTCTGCCAGCAGTGATGGGTCAGCCAGCAGGCAGCCATCCTCCATTTCCTCCCCTCTCCCCACCCCATCTCCATCCTCCACCCCCACCCCAGCACCCTTACCCCCCCAAGCCGGTGCTCGCAGAACACGATCAAGACAGCCCATCGGTCTGCCTCGTCGCCAGAAGCCCAGCATTCCCCAACCCAGCTCTTCTGATACAGATACCTCCACTGATAGTAGTGACACTGCGTAGGTCCATGACACTGCGTAGGTCCATGACACTGCAGAGGTCCATGACACTGCAGAGGTCTATGGCACTGCAAAGGTCTATGGCACTGCAGAGGTCTCAGAAAACACTTGGTCCAATGACATGGATGCCTTGTCTGACAGAAATGGAACTGCCTGGATGACAGCTTCACTGCAACTTGTGGCAGGGCACTGCATTTTGGGACAGGCAGGGACTTCTGGTATGACAGATGTGACACAGCAGAGAGTGCTGATATCAACTTCTTGTCTGAAGGGACTCTGTCTGGACATTTGTGACTACTTGTCCTCTGGCTTTGATAGCAACTCCTTGTCTGATGACAGCAAGGTATATACTGTAGAAGTGGCACTAAAACATTGTATTGTAGATAGCCCGTTACAGTTCTGGACCAGCTTGCAGATGGTTGGGAGAAATGTCAGCATAACAGTATATTTATGAAACTTGTGGAAGAGTGTCTGTGTCTGATTATTTGTCTGTGATTGGAGTCCCTTTACAGAAAGTTAAGTGACAGTAGTTGACCAGGTGACAATGTATTTCAATCTTATTACTTGGCTTACAAGACCCAAAATGATGTGTCAAAGGCAGTATTTCTCGAGATCATGGTGCTTTGAATATTTTCAATTTTAGCTCACCCTGTTCAAATGCCAGCCAAGAAGGCATCACAAAATGGAGCCTTGGTTTACAGAGCTTTCAGTCTTCTGTTACTACGCTGATGTTGAACCCAAGAACACCAAATGCCATAAGAAAACTAAACCCTTGAGTCTATATAACTAGAATTTCAGGTCTGTGTTCAGCAGTTGCTGCATAGAATGCTTTTCATTTTACTGTCTCAGCTTGTAGTATGTGCTGTAAGGACCCTTGTGAAAAGATGTTAATTTTTAATTAAGAATGGTTTTAGACCAGCTGCAGATTTAAGAATGTCTCAAACGTGTCAATGTCGTTATGATCTTTCTGCAATCTGAACCAGAAATTTTATTCATCAAGGGATTATAGTACAAACTGGACTGGGGTTGTTCATTTTGAAATGGGATATAGTTTCCCTAAATAGTGGTCCAGAGTTCACTGTCATTCATCTAAGCATTGCTTCATGAACATTTACTACACCTTTACGGAAGGTGCTGATTTGAACAATGTTCTCTCATTTGACTTGTATTTTTAATTCATACTTCTTGAAAGAAAGTGTAACATTTACATAATTCTTGTTGAGTTCCCCATGATAATTTTTGTGACACAAAGGTGTCACTTAGAAATAGTATGATCCTTCTGCTGTTATGGTTGTCACAGTGGCTGTTTATGAGTTATTGAGAATGATTTTGAGCAGTGTGTGAGAGTGATCTTGACTGTATCCAATGCTGCCCAGAATGTTTAGTTTTGGAATAGAAAATCATTCCTTGAGAAGCTAATCAAAGAGCTGCATTGTATTCCAGCCAACAGAACTATCTGTCCCAAGTCAGCTGTAAGGTCATCTTGAAAACCATGGATGTATAGATGTATGTCTGACATTGTTTTAACTCTTAAGGTCCTGTGTCATTCACATGTTTCATTCCACAGTCCTGTAAGGATTACGCAATTTGTAGAAAAAAAATCAGTCAAGTATGACCCATATGGGGTGGGCAGCTACGGGCAGTACAGGATTGAGCAGGGTGGGCAGTAATGGGCGGTACAGGATCTTAAGAGTTTAATATGTTTTTTGTGTGTTTAACTCTGGTTAACATGAATGATTCTCATTCCATTTGTCATGTGAATCAAATATATTTTAGAATTAAACGTTTTAAATTGCTACAATTTACATTTTTTAATCCGCATTGCTATCCGTCCAAGGTCATCTGCACATCATATATTCAATACCATGTCACCAGTGTGTGACTTTGGAATTTTGTTTATATTTCTTCAGCTCTTCTTAACTTAAACAGTTATGTTTTATTTGAGATATGAGTCTGACATTTTCAGGATCAAGTGTTTCAGCTTCCTACATCATAAGAACTTTCACTGAGGTGTGTTCAATAATGCTGCATTACTATGCATTTATTAATGTGCACTGTAATCAGCAACATAAATCCACCACTTCTTTGGAACATGACATTTAATAAATGAATAAAAAATGAAAGTGTTCATGTGTGTGTGTGTGTGTGTGTGTGTGTGTGTGTGTGTGTGTGTGTTCATGTGTGTGTGTGTGTGTGTGTGTGTGTTCATGTGTGTGTGTGTGTGTGTGTTCATGTGTGTGTGTGTGTGTGTGTGTGTGTGTGTGTGTGTTCATGTGTGTGTGTTCATGTGTGTGTGTGTGTGTGTGTGTGTGTGTGTTGTGTGTGTGTGTGTGTGTGTGTGTGTGTGTTGTGTGTGTGTGTGTGTGTGTGTGTGTGTGTGTGTGTGTTCATGTGTGTGTGTGTGTGTGTGTGTGTGTGTGTGTGTGTTCATGTGTGTGTGTGTGTGTGTGTGTTCATGTGTGTGTGTGTGTGTGTGTGTGTGTTCATGTGTGTGTGTGTGTGTGTGTGTGTGTTCATGTGTGTGTGTGTGTGTGTGTTCATGTGTGTGTGTGTGTGTGTGTGTGTGTGTGAATCTTTTTAAACAGATTCTAATTTGATAAATAAAGATGGAGACACTAGTGTTTCCAAACTTATTTCAAGACCACCAATGGGAGTGCTTCATGTGGCATGGTTTCCATTCCCCAAGGACATTGTTTGCCTGGTAAGGTGGAGAGTTTCCAAACAAGTTGAAAGCAAGTCAGCCGTGACATAGAAGTGAGTAAGCATTAGGTTGGAACAGCTATTCCATGGGAAATGTAAGTAGTGCTGGTGCCCAGCATTCTGCATCACATCACTGCTTGTGCATGATTGTCAGCTGCAGTGAAGCACTTGTTAGGATCTCCTCACATGTGGACACATTTCTGGCATCTGTGCAGTTTCCATTGGAAATGTTTCGCTTGCAAGTCGGAGAAAATGTTTTGGGCATGCTCAAAATGAGGCAATTTTCTGGCAACTATGCCATTTCCATGGTAGGTATAGCACTTGCAAGTCCCAGGAGTAGTGTTTAAAAAAAAGGTAAAGGTAAAGGTGTGGTTTTATATAGCGACTTACACCCTTTGTATGGGTCTCAAACCGCTTTACACTTTACCCCCTGATCACTGGGCATCTTGATCAATCCTCACTGGTCCCTCACAACAAACATAGTGACAGACATTTAAGATGCACACAGTCAGGTACCAGCACCAACTCCGCTCCCTGGGGAGTATTCCAACCCGATGCTGGCACTTGGCCGCATACAAGGGTTAATCGCACTACATTTTGCCAACATTGCCCTCACAGGTACCCGGTTTTACTCCTGGGTGGGGAGAAGCAATGCGAGTTAAGCATCTTGCTCAAGGATGCAACTCTGGGAACCGCGCAGCTTCGAACGCCGTACCCACTGGCCGCAAGCGACTGTAGGTCCAGCGCGCTAACCACTCAGAACATGTGCTATTTTTTCATGTCTGTCAGACACTTCCTCAAACAGTCAATCATATGGGTTCCTGCTTGTGTCATTACATTCAAAATATGTCATTCCAGATGTCCTAATAGTGACCTAGCCTCACTCATTTAGAAACTTCTGTGGTTTTGCTATTTCATATGTCAGTTGTAGGTTGTCCCGACGCCTAAATAGTAATTTATTGTTCAGTTCTACATTATCTTTCCCAATGTGTGTAGTGTACATGTATTGTGAATGTTGCGACTTGTCTCCTTTCCTAAATCCTGTTAATTCAGGAGTTCTTGCTTGCACCAGGAAGTCGAAGTTCACAAAATCCTATGGTCTTTTTTGATAAACTTCTTTCACGGACTGGTCAATACACAGCCATGACAATCAGTAATCAGCATTACCATCACAACTTCACTCTGGGCACAATGCTGTAGAGGACTCGATCACTCCTTATGGAGGACTTTTTGCACATGGGTATCTCCTTCACACCTTATCTCTGTCGTGTGCGCTCTCACACGCCCGCACTCACACCCTTTTTATACATTTTACAGGCTTCTATATGGAATCATTACAAAGGGGAAAGATTAGACCAGGCTGTCTTGACACTACCTGAATGAAGTCACATGACCCATCAAAGCACCTGCCGCGATCAGGGCTACACATCATAACTACCGCAAGCCATGATCCAAAGATATTTTGATGTTCTAGTATAATTATTCGAGCGTCTTCACTACACGAGAAACCTGTTGTTGTCACAAGGTGCACAGCTGACTTGATCCAGTTTGAGGAAAATGAAACACCGCCCATATTAAGCAACTGAGCAGAGAACAGCGTTAATAATGGATCCAGGATGTGATTTCACACCATACAGTAGGGATGGGTGTTTTTCCCATTTTGTTTATGGAGAACTGGTTGGTTGGGGAGTTGTAAATCAAAAGGAATACCACAATCTCTATGGACATATTACGTGGAAAGTTGGAACATGGCGCACTGGTATCTGCAGATTACCATGCGGTGTCCAGGGATCATTTTCCGGCTTATGCCCTCATCTGTTTTTGTTGTTTTTTGAAAATAAATTTAAAAATTCAACTCTCCTCAGTTCTCATTTAGATGTTTTATCAGACACAGGGACATGTTCTGTCCTTTCAACAAAATTTGCCACGTGTGACGAGGCCTTTAGGGTCCAACTATGAATTTTTGGGGGTGGCTTGGGCCACCCCGCGTTCATGCCTGGAGTATACTCTTACGTCCTGGAAACCAGGTTCCAGGAAATGAGGAAAAGCATAGAGCGATGTGAAGATCTTCTTCCCAGAATTGATTGATTGAATAGTGCCTTTTGGCCCATCAGCCTTTAAAGGCTATTTCAAGGCCAAGCTAGTCTGGATATTAAAAAAAGTTTGAAGAAAAAAAAAATCTGTCAGAGATGGCTGAAATATAAATGATATAATGACATTTATCTTTATTTTGTTCTCTTGTTTTCTTTTGGAGGGGGGTGGGGGGGGGGGGGTTATTCTTTGGGGGGAAGTTCACCCCAGTCGCCACTGTTCAGTGCCCAGCAACTGGCTTTAGAACTTGATAAGAGAGTGGGTGAAGCACTTTGCCCAAGATTGCAACTCTGGGATCTGTGCAGCTTCGAACATCTCACCCATCACCTGCGACTACAGGTCAAACGCTCTACCTGCTTGGCCACAGAGTAAAATAATAAATATAATTTGTAATCGTAATGATAATTAAACATTAAAAGATATTATAACATCTTATCTTATCCCAGAAGAAATTGTGAGTGGGGACAAGGTGTCCATCTTTCTGTTTGATGGGTTGATGCATGTGGAGATGTTGCTTGGGGTTTGATATAGAATTGGGCTACCGATTCATTGATTTGTGTGGGTTGGGTTTGATCTTCCAGGGCGATTCGAACAGATGGTTTGGTCTTCATGATCTTACTATCCCGATGACTCCCACATGCCTTTGGTTGCTAAGGGCTGCCCCTTGTTGAGCTGCTGAAGCAGGCCCCCAAAACCCAGCAGCCAGGGATTCTAGCTGAAGACAGGGCATCAAGCGGCTGCAGCCATGTGGTACATGCAGTTGCCCCTTAGTTCAAGGATGACAGGGGAGCCGTGCTAATCCCCTGTGAAGAAATAGCTCTGCAGGCCCGTTTGGAGGGGCAGCTGTGAGGGCAGGTGGAGCACTGCAGCTCAGTTGATGTCACAGGGACCATCGCAGCTCTGTGGAGACGTTCATGGGCTGCCCCACATTGCTGCAGACAGTCTGCCTCTAGTAAGTCGCATGCCTTACGGGAGCCAGCTCGCCACCAGCAGGCACAATCCTGCGCTACTGCTTGCAACTCGGGTGCGTGATGCCACACCATTATCAGGTTTTCCTTCTAGTGCTCTCGTGGACGACCAACATGTATATTCCACCTTCTTTGTACCAGTTTGCCCATAACAACTGTTTTTGGAGGTGTTAGTTGTCCTTTCTGCAGTGGTCGCCAAAATAAGAAATCCTTTCTGGCAGCAAGTGTTAATGGCGTGGAATACATTTTTGAATCGAAATAAACTTAAGGCAACAGGAAGTTATTTGCAGCTGCCGCTATGGAATAACGCAGAATTTACTGACAGCGGTTACTTCTTAAGAAAATGGTTTGATGTTAATTGGGATACCGAACGTTTAAATC
This sequence comes from Theodoxus fluviatilis, assembly GCA_034096865.1. NCBI lineage: Eukaryota > Metazoa > Mollusca > Gastropoda > Cycloneritida > Neritidae > Theodoxus > Theodoxus fluviatilis. Next base: position 56,569 of record JAWQFJ010011755.1, read on the forward strand.
CATTGAGGAGTTACAGTCAGAATTCAAAGTTCAAGGTCACTTTCTTGAGTATGCTAAACTACCGCAAATAATTCCGTGGGAATGGAAGCAGGAAATTGAGCAAATAGATATTCGTACTGAGGAAAAACAGCACGAGCCCCCAATTAGAGCATTGTTGCTTTCAAACAATAGCAGAAAGGCTAAATTCTTCTATGGAATGCTGCAGAATACATGTATTCCTACGGCACAAAAATGTGGGAAAATAAACTAGCAAAAATTGATTTGCCCTGGGAGATTTATTACCAATTACTTTTTAAATCTTGTCAAGAGGTGAGACTCAGTATTTCAGTACAAGATTCTTTATCATATTCTGCCAGTCAATAGTCTACTTTATAAGATGAAGCTCACTCAGACTAAACTATGCACTTTTTGTCAGACAGAAGCTGAAACAATATTGCATCTCTTTTATGGATGCAAATACAACAGATCCCTGTGGGTAAAATTGAGTGATGTCATTAAAGAAAAATGTGATTGAGAAGTAACTTTTACAGAACTTGAGGTACTTTTTGGAAAATTAAATTAATATGCAAACATCAATCATATCATTTTGCTCGCAAAAAGGCATATTTATCATCAGAGATTGAATTATTTGCTTCCAGACTTTGTTGATTTCACTTTTTATCTGTCCAGTAAAATTAAGCTTGAGTAAATTGCTGCAAAAAAGAGAGAAATATTGAAAAGTTCAATGATAAATGGAGTGAATTTAGAAATGCTGGTGTCATTATACTTGTGTACAATGGAAACTGTGATATTGGTTCATATATGCAAATTTATTGCAGAGGTCTGCAGAGGTCTTGTTCTTAAGAATGTGCATGTGGGTGGGGTGAGGTGGAGTGGGGTTGATGGGTGATGGGGCAAGATGAAGGGTGTGTGGGGAGATGGGAGGTTTTCAGGGGGGTTTGTGGTGTTTTTTCTTCTGTGTGTGTTGGTCTTAAGCTTTTTTCCTCTTCACTACTTGTTTTGTGACTTGTGTTGTAAGATATTGTGCTAAATAAAGAATGTAAAATATATATGTGCATATATGTGTGTGTGTATATATATTATTATTTTTAAGTTGTCCTTTCTGATGACATTACCTATCCATCGAAGCTCTGCACACTTTCAGCTTGGTGGACACGTGGTGATCAAGTTCTCTGTTGCGAAGTCTTTCAAGTCCCCGACTTGAATGTGGTACACATCAGACTCAGTGTGTATGCATGACTGTCTTCAGAGCATGTCAGTTGGCCCAGTGACCAGTTTGTGAAGCGTGAAGCAATGAGACTGCCCAAACTTGGGGTGAAAGTATCAATATAAAATCCTTTTCAGCACTAATTTTATTTGTAGCTACACAGCAGATGAGAAATCTTCCCCTTTTTGGGGGGCTTCTCATGTGAAACTTATTCATCAAATAAAAACTCCCAATTTTATTTTCAAATGTGTATTTTATTGCTAAGATGTACAAAGAAATTTGCAGGAAAAAATGTCCCCATAACCCCCCTCCTCCTAAAAAAGTAGAAGCTGGCAGGTTAAACTGTGCAGTCGGTAGGTAAATATACAAAGACTATAGAGGTCACTCTTTTCACTTACACTACACATTCATAGGGAGCACAAATATATTTCCTGTCTGAATGTTAGTATTTGGCATCAGGAAGCCACGACTTTAATGTAGTACTCAACATTCACAACTTTTCAAGCAAGGCTTTGTAAATTCCAGGCTTTCTTCCATAAATACTACCACACATTCATTCAACCTCCTGGACAAGTCTTAAAGGCCTTTAGCAATTTAGAGGACACATCTGAGGAGTCCTCATTTCATGCTATCCCCTACAAGCACTTGCTGCTTGGGACTGCCCGGATGAGCTCCCTAATGCTCCCTCCCCAGCATCAACTTCTGCATGCAACATTTTTCGTCAAAAATTCATGCAATAGCTGAGCATTTTAGCAGACTAGCATGAATTAAACGGAATGGCACTACATTGAATCTTGCATGCAAATTGATAACAGACTTAAAGAAAAACTCGATTGTTACATCGCTGCTCCACTGCACTGGCCTTCATTGGCAAGCTTTCCATGCAGATTTTAAGAAAGTGAACCCCTAAAACAAGGTGAATTCTATCAATGTGCAAGGAATCAAAATGAACTTAGCACCATTATCCAAGTACACAGCAACAAAACTTTTGCTTGCTATTATTCCCTGCAATCATCACGATACATGTGATAACAGATAAGTCACTGCGACATTAAAGTATTTTCCAAGAAATGAGGGTATAAAACTGTACACAAAATCTGTCTCAAAAATGCACAAGCACTTTACAAGGTGTCCAGAGATCACAAGCTACACTGGGACAAAACAACAACACACATTTGCCAAACATGCAGCTAATTCAAGGAAAGCAATGCACAATTTAATACATCATATCACAGACGAGGTATCAACAGCAGGTCACGACTGAAGTCTGGACAGATGTATGTAGCTCCCATCCAGCAAAGAACAGCATAGATACTTTGCCCTTCTTTCGTGACAACAGACACTGAAGCCAAGTGGTAGGGGAATGAAAATAGAAGCCTTGGATACACTAACAGACATCAACTAGAATTGCAATGATTTAGAATAAAGCTTGACTCCTTCTAAAAAAACTCCACTCCGTGCTTATTATGTACAATTGTGTACAGCTTCTGTGGGGGCAGCCTTCCAGATTTCAAGAGCCGTGGGATTCACATACTCAGTTTTTGTCATGCATGCGTCACCATCTAAATCTGAAGTCAGAGGAATGGGAAGAAACGTTTACATGACAGACAAGACATTACCATATCCTCATTAAGCACTGATGAAGCAAATCAGTTGTAATAATGCATCCCATGAAGCCCTTTCCCTGTGCTAGAACATATGCAAGGAATAAGTTTGGTTGCCAGTCAATCAGTTTAAACAAAATGTGTTCCTTTAAAATATTGACTCAGATGTTTCACATTGTACTAATGGAGCCAAAACAACTTTCCTTGCATCCTATGTGCATTAAACACTCAGGTAATATTGGGGGTGGGGGAGGTGGGGTTTGAAGTGGGGTGATTTAGGTGCAAAACTGCCGAGTTCAGTTGGTGTTTAGCAAATCTGGAGATAGAATTTTCACAACTGGATGCATAACTCTGCAGCAAAACCAGGATGACAGCACCAAACATTACACATGATTATCTTCAAAACATAACTACCAGAGATCATGGACATGACTTTCTAACTGCAACTTTCACGAGGCAGTAAACCATAGTGTGAAAAGCGGAATGTATTTAATGAGCCGTTCCCTCAATATCTGAATCACCACGAGGTTTTCAGTTAGTTCACATCATTTCATTATCGGTGAGAGTCCCTGGATTAACTGATGTACATACTGAAAGCCCCTTTTCCTGGGTAGACATCATTTGTGCCTTGTGTTAATGGATACTTTGAGTGCCTTGTGTTAATGGATACTTTGAGTGCCTTGTGTTAATGGATACTTTGAGAATATCGCTGTCCAGGTAGACAGAGAAGGAACAAATATTATACCCTATAGTACCCCAGTGTGGAAGCTGCTTGCCGTTTGAAGCAAACTGTATATGATACAGCTGTAAAGTATAAAGATCTGCAATTTTAGTAAAAGTTTTTTTTTTTTAACAATGAATTTCCCTCCCCCCCCTTTTTTTTTGGGGGGGTGGGGGTGGGGGGTGGGGGGTATTACTGTATTTTGAACCTCTTTGCTGCAAAATCTCTTTGTACATTATTAGACACACTTTTAACTGTATTACATGGCCTGAAATTCATTGTTCAAAATTAAAAATGAGGAGTGAAAGAGAGAGAAAACACATCTGCCTACAGAGAAATATATGGAATATTCCCACTAGTAAAATACAAAAGAGTGTGCAGGAGAGGATAAAGTCTAAAAACCAAGTTTCTTCTCAAAATAATTCAGTTGAGATATTTGCATACATATGCACATGGAAGCATACACGTGTGTTTGATGAACATGCATAAACTTGTGTGTGTGTATGCAATCACACACACACACACACATACACACACACATACACACACACACAAACACACACATCCATGCATCTGGAGAGACATGTACACATTGCACACATGCAATCATACAAACACACAAAATTATACTCTTTTGTATGCATGCATCTATCCATCTGAAAATCATGAAAAACAGTGATAAACCCTTGAATTCCTACAAGACTTCTATTCTGCAAGGGGCCAGTGGAAGAAGAGACATTCACTGTCACAGCCATTCTGTAGCATCAGGCTCTATGGACGAAGCATCACCCTAGCATAGCTCTGCGACATGGAACATTATCCATCTACCACAGATGCATCTACAGGGGCCATTACTTTTGTGCATCTTTGGATTATGTCAAGATGACCAATAAATATTGGCCACAATTTTACCATCCAAAAGCCTCATTTTTACAAAAACAGCTAGGCAATTGTATCTGCATTGTTGTCGTCTCTTCTTTTCCCCCCCTCCAAGCTATGATGTTCAGTTTCAAATAATAATATAATATGGTCAAACTAACCTCATAACTAGGGTGAAAATAATCACCAGAAAAGTTTCCACTCTAATGACAGTAGGACCAATGGACGCACATGTCTGTTGGTCATCTAAGCTACCTGACTAGACTGGGTAGCAAACTGTTGTGCCATCTCAACAAAAACCTCCCCATCAGAGCTAGTTCCACCTCTGCTTGTATCAATGAACTGAATCAATTAAAAATCTGCACAACTATTAGCTGAATTTAAAACTTGCAGCACGAAAGGTTTCTGATGGTTTCAACATCATCTTGATCAAAACAAGTTTATTCATCCCTTCTAATGAAAATGCATGACCCTGAGAACTGACTGTTAAAAGTTTGTGCCAGAAAAAAGTATGAAATGGATAAATAGTTCTTCAACCCACTTTATTTCTGATGCTTGAAGTTTCTGGGATCATCCCATCCCACCCTGTCACAAACCAGTTCCCCGCACAGCCTCTGAGTTACTTGTAAAAGTGTTCCCATGCTGGTTTTCCACTTTTCAAGAGAAACAGATGACTGTCATCATCTAAATGGGGGTGCTGAGGAATGGAATATGTAAGACTCAGGTTTGGAGACTGCATGATTACCATGGTGCACAAATATCCCACTGTTGGCAGCAGCAATACTTAAATTTGTTGATGGGAACAATCAACAAGGATCACTGCTATTGAGTTCAGGAAAAAAGGAAAGAGCAGATGCAGAAAATCTCAAGGATTTTTTGTGAGGAGTGGCAGAAAAGATATGAATAAAAAATTCAGTCCTCAACTTCACACTTCCTCCTCCTGTTGAAACTTCATATTTGACCGAATTTTAAAAAACGTTTTGTTGGAACTTGACCTCTCTATCAACCATTCAAATCCTGGCAACAACAAAATAATTCCTTTCAGATCATTTTCAAAGAAAACGCTTTGTCCTTTTTTGGCATTAAAACTGCTTGAGACTCATTCAACATACAAGGATATTTGTCAAAAGTAAAAATTCCCAATGCTGGTTTGAGGATTGTGAGAAAACTTCCCTCCGTGCACAACAAAACAACTGAATAACTGTCTCCTCTCATGGAGTCAACAGTGCAAAATGATGGAGCACTTCCCTCAGGTTTCTGAGTTTTTCAAATGCACTGAAAGCTCTGTGGCGTTGGGACTGACTGTCGAGCATGAGACCAAAATGGGACTGTTGAGCAACACAGTGGTGGCAAGAAGAACTGTCTTTGAGCAAACAAGGCATGAGAGCAACACAGTGTGAGACTGCAGTCCTCATAGTTGCCAGCCTCTCTTCAGCCTGGGCATGGACTGGCTTCGGACTCTGAAAGGAAAATTACGTGGTTTATTAATATACAGCCACTGTGTGGTCCATGAACATTTCAATCGTTGTCTAGAGAATAAGGCATCTCTAGATTACAAGTGATCAATTAATAATTCTTTCATCACCAATACAAATCATGACTTAATGCATGCATTACTGTCTGTGCATCTTTTTCAAGCGCATCAATTTGTGTTAATGTCCATTCATCTGTATACCAGTAGATCTGCTGTACATTAATCTAGTAGTTGGTTTGTTGGTTCATTTGGATGGGTTGAGTTAGGTTGGGCTGAGTTAGGTTGGGTTGAGTTAGGTTGGGCTGAGTTAGGTTGGGCTGAGTTAGGTTGGGCTGAGTTAGGTTGGGTTGATTGATCTTTTGGTCTCCATGTGTAAATGTACATGTACATGTGTGTGTGTGCATATGCGCATGTTTTCCACACATACTGTACCAGTAGACAAACCAGTAATATATGACCTTTTGACCTCGAAAAAAGAATTTGCATAATTCATACCCTCGTGACTGTCTGCCCCGGCCAATCCGGTCGCTTAGACATAGGCAGGGGCCTCAGTCAAGGGGATGTAACTCCCAAGACCACGATAGCCATGCCTATATAAACGCCAGCAGACAGACCCCAAGCCTCTTTGAACTTTTTCGAAACTGCTGTCGCGTTTCGCTCGCACGTGGATACTTCGTGCGTGGATTACTCGAGCTACTTTGTGTGGTGTGGAGTTTGCAGTTTCCCTTCACTGGAGTTTAAGGGAAGTTTGCGGCTTGCCGCTTTGCTTGCGTCTGTTTTTGACGCTTTCGTTTGGCTTGGTCGCTTGTTTGGTTTTGAGTGCACGCGCTGGAGGCTTTGTAGTTGCTTTGGTGCATTGCTACTCATTTTCTTTCAGTTATAGCGACGACTTGCTGTTTGCTTGTTTGCTTGTCTTCGCTTGTCACTGTGTCGTTCGCATTGCTCGAGGTACGGGAGGTTTTTGCGTTCCGTGCGCAGTAATGGCGTCTCGCTCTCGCGCGCCTCGTGCGCGGAGCGGTCGCAGCTATGGCGCTCTCTCTACAGTGGCAGTGGGTTTGGAGGTTGACAGGAGTTCGCGTTCACTTCGAACGCGGTCTTCCTCTCTGCCTCCTGCTTCGACTTCCACGTGTCGGGCGTCTGTGCAAGTTACCGCGTCTTTTCCTGCGTCGACAGGAGTAGCTGCGGAATTTTGTCCTTCGCATTCAGATATGGCTGTGCCCACCACGCGGTCTGTTGCGATGGTGGACCATGTGGCTGGTCCAGCGTTCGCTCTTTCTCCTGGTGTGGTACGAGCGGGGGGATTTTCTCACCCGCCGTTGTTGTTAGGAATGGCGCCTGCGCCTTTGCTGGCTGCCTCCCAGTCTGCCTTGGGGCAAACGACGGCGTTGGACGCGTCGTCAGCTTCTCGCGAGACTTTGGCGCTGCCGTCTGCTTTGCTTTTGTCAGGGTCGGAACCTAGGAGTGAGGTCTCGGGGTTTTTTGGCTCCCGGCCTCTATCCTCTGGGGCTGCCTCCCCCATTTTCATGGGCGAGGAGTATTCTGACGTTTCCTCTCCACTTTCTTCTGGGGGGTCGGTTGTTGCTTGTCTGTCAGACCGCGAGTTGTGTTTTGGTTTCAGCCCTCCTCCACCCATGTCCAGCATGTACAGTTCCCGTTCGCCCAGGCGGGTGCGCGAGCCGGTCGGCTCGGGCGGGTACGTATCGTGCGATCAGATGGGTCCCGTTCCCGTGCTCTCGGAAAGTGGTGCCATGCGGCATTCTGACGGAAGGCGGTCCCGCGCTCCCGAAAGTTCGAGCTTGCGGTCAGACTTAGGCAGAGTGTCTCCCGGCCATTCAGCTGACACTGTTCGGTCCGGTGAGCACGCCGCCTACCTTCCCGTGCGTTTCTCTGTGCCCCCTGCGCTCTCGGAAAGTGGTGCCATGCGGCATTCTGACGGAAGGCGGTCCCGCGCTCCCGAAAGGTCGAGCTTGCGGTCAGACTTAGGCAGAGCGTCTCCCGGCCATTCAGCTGACACTGTTCGGTCCGGTGAGCACGCCGCCTACCTTCCCGTGCGTTTCTCTGTGCCCCCTGCGCTCTCGGAAGGTGGTGCCATGCGGCATTCTGATGGAAGGCGGTCCCGCGCTCCCGAAAGTTCGAGCTTGCGGTCAGACCTAGGCAGAGCGTCTACCGGCCATTCAGCTAACACTCTTCGGTTCGGTGAGCACGCCGCCTCTCCTCTCATGCGGTCCTCGATACCCTGCACCTGCGTTTTCGACGGGTAGCGCGGGGAGGTGTCGCACCTCCACCGCGCTCCCGCGAGGTCGAGCTCGGCGGTTAGATCGCGGCAGGGTGTTGCTACCGGCCATTCAGCTAACACTGTTGGGTCCAGTCAGCACGCTGCCTCCCTTCCACTGCGCTCCCATGTGTCGAGTGGGGCGGTGCTCCACGTCCACCGTGCTCCTGAAAGGTCGAGCTCTGCGGTGGGATCTCGACGGAGCGTGACTACTGACCATTCAGCAGACGCTGTTTGGGTCGGTCAGCACGCTTCCTCCCTTCCCGTGCCGTTCCAGGTGCCCCGCCCCCTCGCTCCTACAAGTTCGAGCGGGGTGGGGCGGCACAGGCATGGGCACGGTCACCGTGCTCCCGTCGTTGCGGCAGTTCACGTGTCAGGTGAGCCTGTACGTGCTAGTCTGCACTCCGGAGCTGGGTTTTTCTCTGGCTCCGTAGTCGGCGACTGTGATTCTCCCCGCGGGGAGGCGAGTCTAGTACGACCGGGTCAGAGCCCAGCGAGTTGGCACGCTCGGTTCTCGGACCGGGCTTCCAATGTGGCTGCGGATGAGGGGTGGGACGTTGCGTCGGCTGACCAGCGCTCTTATCACTCTCTGTCTGTGGACGATCTCGGTGAGGGACCGTTTGGCTCAGCTGGTGAGCAAGTCGTTCGTGACGATACTCCGGTCTCTGGGGGACTGGGGAAATCGGCGCTCGATCTGCTGCGGTTGCATCGTCAGTCGGCGTTGGCTTCCGTGGCAGCTTTTACCGCGGACGTGGGTCAGCGGGCGGTCCCTTCCTCGTTTGCGTCTTCTCTTTCTCGCTTGGAGGGGGTTTATGGAAACTGGTCCTCCTGTGCAAGTGCCGGAACTGCTGTTCTCAGAAGACATGTTGGCTCGGACGTCCGTGATGAACTGCGCGTTACGTTCGGGCCTAGCGAAGTTCTGTATGGGCAAGCTTCCTAGCGATGTGTCGGAACTAGCGGATTCTTTTCCGTGGTCTGAGTCAGTCTCAGCTTCGGACTCCTTTCGGGCTGTGGACGTGCCCTGGCTTCTCTCGATGCCAGATGAGCGCCTTCCCTTTCAGGCTGTTTCCCACCCTGTGGCACGCGACCTGTCACTTCTGGCGACGGCTAGCGCCGCGCGCAGGGTGGTGAACAAGATTCCGGCGGTGACCTTTGATCCCCGGTCTTTTGCTCAGCTGGAGAGGGCGTCGTCCGAATGTGTCAAGGGCTGTGCCATGCTAGGCACTCTGCTTGCCACCCTGACCCCTTCCATTGCCGTTCGTCGAGAGGGCGGCGTGGGTTCGTTTCAGATGCTTCCTTCTCATGAGATCGACCAGGAGGCGGTTGGGAGTGTGCTCTACGCATTAGATCACACTTACTCGCACTTGGCGTCTCTGGCACTTCATGTACGTGGTCAACTGGCGTGTATGGCGCGGGATCGCATGCTGTCGGCGACCGCTTTTCAGGACGAGGAGCTTAGGCAGTTGCGCTCTCTGTCTCTGGTCTCGCAGGCTATGTTTCCCTCGGACAAACTCGAGGAGTGTGTCCGGCGCAGAGTTGCCGATGCCAAAGATCGGGCAGTTTCGTTTGCGACTCGAGATTGCACGCCTCCTGCTTCTCTTGCGCCGGGGTCGAATAAGCGCAAACGCTCTAGGCGTTTGGCGCGGCGTGGGCCGGGTCCGGCTTCGAAGGGGCACGCTCAGGCTGGTTTGGCGCCTCAGGCTCCGGTGGTGCAGTCTGGTGGGGGTGGGGGTGCCGGCTCGCTTCCGACACCTTTTCCGGCGGGGGGTGGCCGGGGTCAGCCATCCCGTCCCTCAGCTCCCCGAGGTCGTGGTTCCGGTTATCGGGGAGGTGGTAGGGGGAGGGGTTCGCACTCCTCCTCTTATCGTCAGCCGGTGTCCTTTCAGTAGTGCCCTCTCGCTGCCTCCGTCGTGGCCCTTGTCTCAGCACCATCCGCGCAGGCAGGGCTATGCTGGGGGTGGGTCGGGAGGGTCTCAACCCAAGCAGGGGTTTGGGATTCGCTTGGGGGAGGGAGTTGTGCCACCCTCTCCTACCGGGGGTATTCTCAGCTCTCCTCCGCGCGCATGCGACTGTCCCAGGGTATTTGTCTTATGCCTTCTTTATCCCCTCAGTTCACTGTTCCTGCTGTGTGCGGGTCTGTCGCTCTTGACGAACTCGCGGGTGGTCCAGGGGATCTTCGTATTCACTCGGGCTCTCCTGGCGCCAGTGGCGTGGGTCTCAGTGCGGTCCCGGTCGTGCGTCCACACTCCTCCCTCGAGTTTGATGCGACTGATCGGATGGCGACGATCGCTCACGGGTTGGAGCGACGGGGTATCTCCCGCGAGTCGGTTTCTCTTGCTCTCCGGCATAGGCGGGAGAGCACTTCTCGCAATTACAATGCAAAGTGGGCTGTTTGGGTGCGGTTTTGTCAGGCGCGTCGTCGTCCAGTTGATCCACTGCGTCCTTCTGCAAGTCTTTTTGCTGATTTTGTTTCGCACTTGTTCCGCACTCGTTCTCTTTCTTATGCCTCTCTCTGCAATTATCGGTCGGCGGTTACGAATACCATCAAGGCTGCTCGTGGTGTTGACGTTTCCTTCCTGTCTACCGATCCTACCGTCAAGCAGGTGTTGGATGGTATTCAGAATGAGTTCCCACGTCGGCAGATCTCTCCTCCTTTGTGGGATGTTTTTCTCATTTTGCGTTTTCTTTCTGGTTCGGAGTTCGAACCCATTGATACTTGTTCGTTCAAGCGTCTTACTCAGAAGACGGTGTTTTTGGTGATGCTCGCTTGTGCGCGTCGGATCGGGGAGATCCATGCTCTGAGCGGTTTGCCTGCGGATATGGAATTCACCGGTGAAGACGAGTCGTGTATTCTGTCTTTTCTGCCGGAATTCCGCTGCAAGAATCAGGATTCTCTTTCTGACTGTCAGAGCATCGAGATTAAGGGGCTCTCTTCTATTCTCGATCCTGGCTCTGCTGACTCTGTGATTTGTCCGGTGCGTGCACTCAAATGTTACCTGGCTCGAACTCAGTCCCGTCGTCTTCGGAAACGGAGACTGTTTCTGCCCCTTTCACGTAGTCAGGCCGAGGTGTCGAAGACGTCCATTGCTTGCTGGATCTGCGTTTTAATCACGGATGCGTACAAGTATGCGTTGCTTGACCCTCCTGCTGGTGCCTCTAGGACTCATGAACTCCGCAAGGTCGCCACCTCTGTAGCGTTTGCCAGGAATGTCTCTTTGGCTCACCTTATGCGGGCGGCCTTCTGGCGCAGTGACTGTGTTTTCACACGGCACTACCTGCGTGATGTTCGAGTTCACCGTCTCAACGACACTTTTGGCATCAACAAGTTGGTTGTTGCGGGTTCGGCTGTTCGTATTTGATGGTGAGTGGTTTTCTTGTTTTGTTGTTCTGGTGTTCATGCACATCCCGCCACCCATTGCTGGGCAATATATCACTGGTTTGTCTACTGGTTCAGTATGTGTGGAAAACTTTAAGAAATTTAAACTAATTTCTATGTTTTCCTAACATACTTACCAGTAGACAAATTACTGTCCCACCCACCTCCCCGTTGTGCATTTGCTCGAGTTTTCTCGGCGGTGTCAAAGAGGCTTGGGGTCTGTCTGCTGGCGTTTATATAGGCATGGCTATCGTGGTCTTGGGAGTTACCTCCCCTTGACTGGGGCCCCTGCCTATGTCTAAGCGACCGGATTGGCCGGGGCAGACAGTCACGTGGGTATGAATTATGCAAATTCTTTTTTCGAGGTCAAAAGGTCATATATCACTGGTTTGTCTACTGGTAAGTATGTTAGGAAAACATACAAATTAGTTTAAATTTTTTTTAATTTGAGTCCACATACCATGCATGCACATATGTTTGGCTCTGTGAGTCTGCATCTTTCCTTCCATTTGTGTTCCAGGAATGCTTCTGTTTGTCTTTCTATCCAACTGTCCTCTGCCTGGCTCTGTGTATACCTACTTGTGTCTTTGTGTGTTTAAGTGTCAGTCAGTCTGTCTGTTTGTGTGGCTGTCCAAATCTCTCTGTGTGTGTGTGTGTGTGTGTGTGTGTGTGTGTGTGTGTGTGTGTGTGTGTGTGTGTGTGTGTGAGAGTGTGTGTGTGTGTATCTGCTTGAATACCTGTCTATCTGCTTGTATGCCTGTCTGTCTGTACATTTGTCTGTTTTTGCCTCTGTCAGTCTTTCAATGACTGTTTCCATGCGATACAGTTGTACTTACAATGAACGGTTGCTGGCTTTGGCAGGGACGCGTTGAGCTGTCAGCAGACTGCAGTCATCCTTGGACTCCTTTCTGTGCAGTGCAGCCTTGGTCATCTGCATGTAGCTTGGGCGTGCCACCTCTGTGGGGACAGAGAGCATGTAGTGAGGGCGTGCCACCTCTGTGGGGACAGAGAGCATGTAGTGAGGGCATGCCACCTCTGTGGGGACAGAGAGCATGTAGTGAGGGCATGCCACCTCTGTGGGGACAGAGAGCATGTAGTGAGGGCATGCCACCTCTGTGGGGACAGAGAGCATGTAGTGAGGGCATGCCACCTCTGTGGGGACAGAGAGCATGTAGTGAGGGCATGCCACCTCTGTGGGGACAGAGAGCATGTAGCTTGGGCGTGCCACCTCTGTGGGGACAGAGAGCATGTAGCTTGAGCGTGCCACCTCTGTGGGGACAGAGAGCATGTAGTTAGGGCGTGCCACCTCTGTGGGGACAGAGAGCATGTAGTGAGGGCGTGCCACCTCTGTGGGGACAGAGAGCATGTAGTGAGGGCGTGCCACCTCTGTGGGGACAGAGAGCATGTAGTGAGGGCGTGCCACCTCTGTGGGGACAGAGAGCATGTAGTGAGGGCATGCCACCTCTGTGGGGACAGAGAGCATGTAGTGAGGGCGTGCCACCTCTGTGGGGACAGAGAGCATGTAGTGAGGGCATGCCACCTCTGTGGGGACAGAGAGCATGTAGTGAGGGCATGCCACCTCTGTGGGGACAGAGCATGTAGTGAGGGCGTGCCACCTCTGTGGGGACAGAGAGCATGTAGTGAGGGCGTGCCACCTCTGTGGGGACAGAGAACATGTAGTGAGGGCGTGCCACCTCTGTGGGGACAGAGAGCATGTAGTGAGGGCATGCCACCTCTGTGGGGACAGAGAGCATGTAGTGAGGGCGTGCCACCTCTGTGGGGACAGAGAGCATGTAGTGAGGGCATGCCACCTCTGTGGGGACAGAGAGCATGTAGTGAGGGCATGAAGCAGGTGGTGTAACACGTGCCTGGAGCTGCTCAACGCTCACCTCATCAGCTGGAGCCCCAGGTTGCTGGGTTTTCAGGGCCTGCTGCAGCAGCCCAGCTAGGGGCAACCCCAAGCAGCCCAAGAAGCCCAGCTGGGGGCCTGCTGCAGTAGCCCAGCTAGGGGCAACCCCAAGCAGCCCAAGTAGCCCAGCTGGGGGCAACCCCAAGCAGCCCAAGTAGCCCAGCTGGGGGCCTGCTGCAGTAGCCCAGCTAGGGGCAACCCCAAGCAGCCCAAGAAGCCCAGCTGGGGGCAACCCCAAGCAGCCCAAGAAGCCCAGCTAGGGGCAACCCCAAGCAGCCCAAGCAGCCCAGCTAGGGGCAACCCCAAGCAGCCCAAGAAGCCCAGCTGGGGGCCTGCTGCAGCAGCCCAGCTAGGGGCAACCCCAAGCAGCCCAAGTAGCCCAGCTAGGGGCAACCCCAAGCAGCCCAAGCAGCCCAGCTAGGGGCAACCCCAAGCAGCCCAAGTAGCCCAGCTGGGGGCAACCCCAAGCAGCCCAAGTAGCCAGCTAGGGGCAACCCCAAGCAGCCCAAGTAGCCCAGCTAGGGGCAACCCCAAGCAGCCCAAGTAGCCCAGCTAGGGGCAACCCCAAGCAGCCCAAGTAGCCCAGCTAGGGGCAACCCCAAGCAGCCCAAGAAGCCCAGCTAGGGGCAACCCCAAGCAGCCCAAGTAGCCCAGCTAGGGGCAACCCCAAGCAGCCCAAGAAGCCCAGCTGGGGGCCTGCTGCAGTAGCCCAGCTAGGGGCAACCCCAAGCAGCCCAAGTAGCCCAGCTAGGGGCAACCCCAAGCAGCCCAAGTAGCCCAGCTGGGGGCAACCCCAAGCAGCCCAAGTAGCCCAGCTGGGGGCAACCCCAAGCAGCCCAAGTAGCCCAGCTGGGGGCCTGCTGCAGTAGCCCAGCTAGGGGCAACCCCAAGCAGCCCAAGTAGCCCAGCTGGGGGCAACCCCAAGCAGCCCAAGAAGCCCAGCTAGGGGCAACCCCAAGCAGCCCAAGAAGCCCAGCTGGGGGCCTGCTGCAGCAGCCCAGCTAGGGGCAACCCCAAGCAGCCCAAGTAGCCCAGCTAGGGGCAACCCCAAGCAGCCCAAGCAGCCCAGCTAGGGGCAACCCCAAGCAGCCCAAGAAGCCCAGCTAGGGGCAACCCCAAGCAGCCCAAGTAGCCCAGCTAGGGGCAACCCCAAGCAGCCCAAGTAGCCCAGCTAGGGGCAACCCCAAGCAGCCCAAGTAGCCCAGCTAGGGGCAACCCCAAGCAGCCCAAGAAGCCCAGCTACGGGCAACCCCAAGCAGCCCAAGTAGCCCAGCTAGGGGCAACCCCAAGCAGCCCAAGAAGCCCAGCTAGGGGCAACCCCAAGCAGCCCAAGAAGCCCAGCTAGGGGCAACCCCAAGCAGCCCAAGAAGCCCAGCTGGGGGCCTGCTGCAGTAGCCCAGCTAGGGGCAACCCCAAGCAGCCCAAGTAGCCCAGCTAGGGGCAACCCCAAGCAGCCCAAGTAGCCCAGCTAGGGGCAACCCCAAGCAGCCCAAGAAGCCCAGCTGGGGGCAACCCCAAGCAGCCCAAGTAGCCCAGCTGGGGGCAACCCCAAGCAGCCCAAGTAGCCCAGCTGGGGGCCTGCTGCAGTAGCCCAGCTAGGGGCAACCCCAAGCAGCCCAAGTAGCCCAGCTAGGGGCAACCCCAAGCAGCCCAAGAAGCCCAGCTAGGGGCAACCCCAAGCAGCCCAAGTAGCCCAGCTAGGGGCAACCCCAAGCAGCCCAAGTAGCCCAGCTAGGGGCAACCCCAAGCAGCCCAAGAAGCCCAGCTAGGGGCAACCCCAAGCAGCCCAAGTAGCCCAGCTAGGGGCAACCCCAAGCAGCCCAAGAAGCCCAGCTAGGGGCAACCCCAAGCAGCCCAAGAAGCCCAGCTAGGGGCAACCCCAAGCAGCCCAAGTAGCCCAGCTAGGGGCAACCCCAAGCAGCCCAAGTAGCCCAGCTAGGGGCAACCCCAAGCAGCCCAAGAAGCCCAGCTAGGGGCAACCCCAAGCAGCCCAAGTAGCCCAGCTAGGGGCAACCCCAAGCAGCCCAAGTAGCCCAGCTAGGGGCAACCCCAAGCAGCCCAAGAAGCCCAGCTAGGGGCAACCCCAAGCAGCCCAAGTAGCCCAGCTAGGGGCAACCCCAAGCAGCCCAAGAAGCCCAGCTGGGGGCAACCCCAAGCAGCCCAAGTAGCCCAGCTGGGGGCAACCCCAAGCAGCCCAAGTAGCCCAGCTAGGGGCAACCCCAAGCAGCCCAAGAAGCCCAGCTGGGGGCCTGCTGCAGTAGCCCAGCTAGGGGCAACCCCAAGCAGCCCAAGTAGCCCAGCTAGGGGCAACCCCAAGCAGCCCAAGTAGCCCAGCTAGGGGCAACCCCAAGCAGCCCAAGAAGCCCAGCTGGGGGCAACCCCAAGCAGCCCAAGTAGCCCAGCTGGGGCAACCCCAAGCAGCCCAAGTAGCCCAGCTGGGGGCCTGCTGCAGTAGCCCAGCTAGGGGCAACCCCAAGCAGCCCAAGTAGCCCAGCTAGGGGCAACCCCAAGCAGCCCAAGAAGCCCAGCTAGGGGCAACCCCAAGCAGCCCAAGTAGCCCAGCTAGGGGCAACCCCAAGCAGCCCAAGTAGCCCAGCTAGGGGCAACCCCAAGCAGCCCAAGTAGCCCAGCTAGGGGCAACCCCAAGCAGCCCAAGAAGCCCAGCTAGGGGCAACCCCAAGCAGCCCAAGAAGCCCAGCTAGGGGCAACCCCAAGCAGCCCAAGTAGCCCAGCTAGGGGCAACCCCAAGCAGCCCAAGTAGCCCAGCTAGGGGCAACCCCAAGCAGCCCAAGAAGCCCAGCTAGGGGCAACCCCAAGCAGCCTGAGAAGCTAGAAATTGCCTTTTTAGTTCTCTAACCACAGAATCAAGGCAGTTAATTCTTCAAGACTCAAAGAAACCCTCACCCCCCCACACACACAAAAGGACTTTAACTAGTTAAAAGCAACATCAAATGTAAAACAAGAAGGGCAAAGCTGACACGACTCACATGCTGAGAGGTTGTGTTGTGAACAATGTACAGAGGTTGTGTTGTGAACTATGTACAGAGGTTGTGTTGTGAACTATGTACAGAGGTTGTGCAACTCAACTCAGCGACAGAGCGGGCATGTTTGAGCTGACAGAGATCATGCGGCAGAAAGAGGACTGCCAGTTTGCTCAGTTGCTCAATAGGGTGCGAGAAGGCACAGCCCAGTTCTCCATCTGTACTGCAAACGCAAACTTAAGGAAACTCACAATGCCAAGCAGTTGGAGTCCCTGCAGACAGCTGCCATCACCAAGTTTGGAGCCTATAAGTTTGGAGCCTGCAGCACTACCATCTAGATTTGTTTTCATGGACTTGTTTTCATGAAGGCACCTGTGGCACCTTTACATGGCCTTGTTTACTGACCAGTTAGTTTGGCGCCTGCGGCGCCACATATGGACATGAAATCAGGTAGGTGCCTATGGCACCTTTACCTGGTCTGGTCATTATATAAGTTTGGAGCCTGCAGCACTACCATCTAGATTTGTTTTCATGGATTTGTTTCCATGCAGGTGCATGCAGCGCCTTTACATGGCCTTGTTTACTGACCAATTTGGTCACATTTCATACAGGTCAAAGTGACCTTGACCTTGATGATATGTGATCAAATGTGCTCATGATGAAAGTATGACATGTGCCCCACACAATTATGAAGTTTGAAACGGTTATCTTTCATAGTTCAGGGTCAAGGTCACTTCACAATATGTATACAATCCAACTTTGAAGAGCTCCTGTGACCTTGACCTTGAAGCAAGGTCAACCAAACTGGTATCAAAAGATAGGGATTACTTTGCCCTATATACCATATATAGGTCAGGTATCCAATCTCAAAAACTTCAGAGAAAATTGAGAAAATGTGAAAAATGACTGTTTTTTAGACAACATTTATGGCCCCTGCGACCTTGACCTTGAAGCAAGGTTAAGTCACTGTGTATGTTTTTTGAGGCCTTGTCATCATACACCATCATGCCACATTTGGTATTGATAGACTTAATAGTCTCCGAGAAAAATCCAAAGTTAAAGTTTTCGGACGCCCGGACGCCCGGACCGGACGCCCGGATGGACGAAAAGGGTGAGTACATAGACTCACTTTTGCTTCGCATGTGAGTCAAAAATGGCTGTTTTTTAGACAACATTTATGGCCCCTGCGACCTTGACCTTGAAGCAAGGTCGAGTCGCTCATCATACACCATCATGCCACATTTGGTGTTAATAGATTTAATAGTGTCCGAGAAAAGTCAAACGTTAAAGTTTTTTTACAGACGTCCGGACGCCCGCCCGGACGGACGACACGGGTGAGTACATAGACTCACTTTTGCTTTGCATGTGAGTCAAAAAAGTGTGATAATGAAACTTGCAATTGCAGTTAGTTTCTCCAACTGTTATGCACTGATGTAGAAATTATATGTCAATGGAGGAGGCGTCAACTACTGGTGGGTTTGCAGCACTTTACACATCCACTGATTCCTTTTCCCTTCCTTCCTGTCACCTAACCTCCACTTTAATTTGCACAATTTGCAAATTCTTCTTGTTTCCTTGTCTAGGGGTATCATAAGTGGAGGGTGACTAATTAATTCATTCCATTCACTCTCTCTTCTTCTCGCATAGTTGACATGACACCATGTGCATTAATGATTTTCTTTAATGGTATTGGATCATGACTATAGGATAAAGTAAAGGCAAATGAATCAAGCTTCCGCTCCTCTCAGTCTCGATCTACACTACAGACCACAACTGACAACACATCGGTCGTAGCACTGTGAGTCACTGTGTTTTCCTACACTGCTCTATTTATTCAAGAATACAACAGCTTTTGATTACTTGGAAATACATCTGAAAATTTTTAGGGTAAAACAAAACAAAAAATCCTACAATTACTTACGCTAGGGAAGTCAGCCGAGTCATTTTCATCTGAATCAAGCTTCCGCTTGTCTCCATCTACAGACCACCACACATCGCCGAAGCACGCGCTTGCCTCTCTATCCCTCCATCTCCCATCACATCAATGTCAGTAAAGCTTTCGAGTTCATATTCTGAGAGTCAGAATCGAAAAATAACTCCACAAGCGCTTCAACTTCTTCGTCAGATGCCATACTGGCAAAGAAAAAAGTCCCGTTCACAAACAACAAAGACGCAACTTTGTGAAAAAATTCACAGAAAATTCGCCCATGTTCCTCGATCGCCAAAATGGCGGATCTCGTTGCCACGTGATCCCTGCACGAGACTATGATATTTTTAGAACAGCATGACTCGATGGCTGCGTTAGGCAAGTACACAAAGCACGTCACTATCGCTCGGCGCACTGATGTGCCAGCGGACGTCTGGGGAATGTATGCTGTGGTGCATCAATTTGCTGGCGGCGCTCTAAAGGTTAATGGGAGCCGACCTACTAGGGTAACTTGACTTGCTTCTATTCCCACCAGCTCTATGGATTTTTCTCTTTATCAACGGTCTTACATAGCTAACAGAGATTCATGGTCCACAAAGCTTTATTCATTCATTCATTTCACACAACTATTCTAAGCAACTCATTGACTTCTAAATGATTATGTTCCACACAACTCGAAGCAACTCAACCTCTTTCCCATGGCTATGTTTTGCAGGACTCATTCCCCTTCACACGAGGCATCCCATCTTGCATGACTGCACACACAGTTGTGGACTTACTGGGACTAGTGCTGTCTCTGTCAAAGGATGGGGAGGCCTTGCGCTTCCGTAGCTGTCGCCTGGCCCCCCTCGAGAGCCTGGACAGGGTGGCAACCACACGACTGCACTTGGCAGAGGAGGAGGCAGAGCGTTTGGGAGTGGGGATTCTCTTTGGAAGAGAGAAGGGGAAAAGACTCGGGCTTTCTCCAGCATTTGGCTTTGTGCTGCAAGGAGAAAATCAGCATGGACCATTATATTCTGCTACGGTGTATTACAAACACGTACAATTCCCAAGTTTTTAGCTTTGAGATTGATAGCATTATATTATGCAGACTGAAGCATTCCCCACCCCCATAACCCAGTCTGCATGATGGAGCTTAACTTTAATGGGTTCAGAAAATGTGTGCTAGATTCTAAGCCTTCTACTGCCCAGGCTCTGACACCATTTGTACCCATTTATGCAGCTTAGATAACCGAAAGTAGTCTCGATTTGTAGAAGTTGCCACTTATCACGATGAAGGCAAGTTTTTTCATTCCTGGGTCATGTTCTTTCGAAGAAAATGTCAGTTTTTTTTGTGTCATCGAGTGCACAGATGAATGTCATATGATCAGCATGAAGACAAATACTTCAAAGACAGCTATTCACTCAAGTAACACATACAAATATCCCATGCATTTTGCAATGACAGCCACCTGGACTGGTGGGACAAAAAAGACAACATAAACCCAGATTTCCCCTCCCAGGGATAAAACCACGGCACAGCGCCTCGCACATATTTAAAATCCGAAGCATGCTTGCCTATCTCCGCCTGTCAAAAGACAGTTTCAACAAGTGAGTCGAGGCCGAGGGGTTGACCATGCACTCACGCAAGAGGGGAGAGCACTGGGAAGTGGGCTGCCATATGAATAATATAGAAAGGTAAAGGTAAAGGTGCTCTTTTTATATTGCGACTTTCCACCCATTGATGGATGATCAAACCGCACACATTTACCCCCTGGTCATCGGGCTACCTCTTTTTATTACTCCAACACCATCTAAACTCCCTGGGGAGCATGCTACCAGGCTGCGGATGAACGCGCCAAAGATAGCTTTCACAATTTTCCAACTCAGCCCTCACAGGTACCCGTTTTACTCCTGGGTGGGGAGAAGCAGTGTGAGTAAAGCGCCTTGCTCAAGGATGCAACTCCAGAATCCGGGCAGCTTCGAACACTGTACCCACCAGCCGCAAGCGACTGCAGGTCCAGCGCGCTGATCACTCGGCCACAGAGCCCCACGACATAAAGACAACAGAGGTGTTCTACTTACCTGAGGCGTTGAGGACAGGCAGGAGAAGAAGGGGTGTTGTGGTTGAGGACACGCAGCGGTTGACGTAGAGGAGTGGGTGTGTTCAAGGTGTCAGCACGGGATGATCCTGCTGCAGACAAGCCAGTGGAGAACAACTAAAAATGGCATTCTGTCATTTGAACCTTAACTCCAAAAGGACTTCAGCTAAAAAAGGGAACATCCAATGGGAACCATTCTTGAAAGAAATTGTGGAAAGGCTTTCAAGTCTGGGACTGTATGCCAAAGTAGGTTAGTTAGAAGCATTTGATTGGCTGAACAGTAGCACCACAAATCTGAGATAGAGAATGATTTTTTAATTATAATCAGGTGGTTTTACCAAGTGGTGTATTCCTATGTACTTACCTGCATTTGTGATTGTATTGATGAAATCATCATATTACACCTTTGTATTTCCACATCCATGTCAATCTTGACAAACTCATCACTTTCAAGGTCCTCCCAAAATCATGACTTGGCTTCCAAACATTTTCACGAATATTTGTCTTGTATAGCAAAAGCTCATCTTGGAATTTGATATTGGTGATAAAATTATTCATACACATACATTTGATTTCCTTTGCAAGTTCATGATGAAAGGAAGAGCAAAAAAAAAGTTCAACTTTGAGTACTTGGTTGCATTTACCTTTCACCATGAGACCGCTGGATGCAGTTTTTCCTTACAAATATGTATCATTTGCCTATCCAGGAATTTTTGCCTCCTTTTTAAAAAATACACAGATCGTTATGTGCTTGTCGTTATATATGTTGGTGTGTGTGCATGTGTATTTGGCCATATGTTTGTGTACGTGTGTGTGTGTGTAAAAGTGTCTAGATGCATGCCAGTGTATGTGTGTGTACGTGTAGATGCATCTTTGCACATGCGTGAACATATGCAAGCATTTGTGTTTGTGAATGAGAAATATGTGGATGTGTAACATGTAAACAAAATTAATTCAAAGAATGCCCAATTCAGATGCAATTAAAAATATTTCAAACTTTGTAAAAATGTTCAGCCTCAGCACAACAAACAGATGATCTGTGTAAGTAGTATTTACATAAGTGTCACATGTATATGAGTATGGGATTTAGGAAAGCATTTACTTCTCTTCACACACCCTTTGTCCCTTGATTTTAGTACAAATGAACATAGGTTATGTATGTTCTAGAATACAATAAAATGAGATCATCTGTTTTTGTTAGTTTCTCTACTTATCTTTTCTTTGTGGAATATCATTCTTTTCCATGCCTTACTATTGTTCATTCAAAGGACATAACTGTTGCTTACTGATCAGCTCTCTCTAACATTCTTGAAGGAAAATTACCTGGCAAAGTTCTGTTTTCGTTTGTGTTAGTCAAACTTTGGTTTAGGGGAAAGAAAAATGAAAGGAAAGAATACATTCTTATCATCAAAAGAAACTTATTAACAAGAGTTATTATTTGTAGCAGAAAATCACATTGCACTTCTACTCATACTCACAAAAATTTTGTTTCTTTAGTGACAGCGTTGTTTGTCTTGAACTTTGTTTTCAAAGAAGCAAGAGAGAGAGAGAGAGAGAAAGAAAGGGAGAGAAATAACACATTCTAGTGCATGGAATATACATGTACTTACAGACCAAGTCAAACTGATTGATATAGCTTAGCCATCAAAATGCTCCTTCCCACTCTTTCTGTCTCTTTAAAAATGTTTACACAAAGTTTCCAAAAGTATCGTTCACAGATATAAAACAAAGAGAAATGAATGACTCTCTGATTAGTTATCCTGAGAATTGTTGATTTTCACATGGAGGTAAACACACATCAAAGAATTTTGCTTTGAGTGCACAACATTGTGAAATGAAATAACTGATGCACTTTCTTTTCCTTACTTACATAAATTTCTTAATCCACCCAGTGTGTTGTGGCAGTGTACAGGGTGTGAGTATATGTGATCTTGTACACAAGGATGCATGTATGCAAGCATATGTGTGTGTGTGTGTGTGTGTGTGTGTATGTGCGTGCGTGTGCGTCCATACACGTGTGTTTATTAAGTGTGTTTCTGAATGAAAATCCATTTGAGGAGGCAACCACTATTAATGTATTTGCACGCTCTTACATGCCAGATGGAGAAAATGCAAACAACTCAACAGATTCCTGCCTCAATGAAAACAGTACCTGCAAATACAAGGTAAACTTACCATGAAAAGAATCATTACTCACTTCATAAATACATTCACAGGTGATTATTATAGATTCCAATCAAACACCTTCAACAAGGATTCCATTGCACTCTTACCCTTCCCTGGTGTCTTCACCTCATCTGAAAAAGTAATTGATCGGGCGGCCTTGGAGACCCTCTGCTCTGAGGGGGAGCCCTTCCTGCCTGGGGTGCTGCCTGGACATCCCTGGGGGGTGATCACAGACAGGCAGCGCTTCTTGGCACTTGAGGACCCTGGCACCATGACCCTGGCAGGCCCAGGTAGGGAGATGGCCGACTTCGGGACTGCTTCTCGTCGTGGGCCTTGGGCCTTGAGCCTGCCATCCACAGAAGGCAAGGAGTCAGCCAGGAGCGGAGAGCAAGCATCAGGGTCCAGAGTGAAGGTTTCATGCAGTCCTGGGGACTGGTTGCTGCTGGTGTTCTGGACCACCTGGGGCAAACTGAAGCTTCCGTTGTTGCTGAAGTGGCCTGTGTTCTCACTCTCCTCCTTGATGTCCTCCAGCGTCTTGGCCTGAGTCATGGCACTGGCCGGATGACTCAACACGTCCCACACGGAGCGGGACGCCAGACGCTGGGACTGGGACAGAGCCACCTGTTCCAAGCCTCTTAAGTCTACCTCGGGACTGGTGGTGTCCGCAGTCTCTTCAAAGGATGCCTCAACAGAGGCTCCTGGTACTACACCCAAGGACGGGCCTGACACTGCGATCCTACCACTTCTGCTGGGTGTCAGTGAGTGACCACCACTGCGGGCACCACCAGACCTGGTTTGGGACCCAGGCTTTGGGCTTACCAGGACGGAGCGCAAGACAACACAAGAGTCCACATTTGAGGTTTGGGGCTTCTTTGGCCTGGTTGGCGAGTCTCGGGGTAAAGTCTTTATGAGGCACTTCTCCAGCAGTCTGCCAGGTTTTGCAACTGTCTGAGGCAGCTGCTGGACAACTGCTGTAAGTGAAGTGTTGCACAGTGAGACATGATTCAAGTCCTCAATGATAAATCCATCTAGTGTGGAGAAATCATGGAAGTTAGTGACATTTTCTGTAACTCTGAAGTCTCATGAAAGTGTGTGTGCAACATTATTGCCTGTCCTGGAGGAAACCAGAAAAACAGCCATAAATGGTTACTGAAGATCTTGTGACCTTTACAGCTAGAATGGCCTCCCACTAACCTCTCTAAAGCAAGCTCTTAAAGATTTCATTATTAATGTCTTCACTCAGGCTCTCATTTTGGGTCATGCTGGGTTGCTTTAGGACAAAAAGACTATTCAAAGACTTCAGAGTTAAACATGAATGGAATTGAAACACATTTATCAATTATGAATGAGAAGTTCATGTCATCAAGTTCATGAAATAAATAACAAATGCAGCTTAACTCTTTCTTAAAGCTAAGAAATTCAACACATGAATACCAAAGTGCTCATTTCAAACAATCTCATCTTCAACAAAAAAATAAAAGCAATGTACCAGGTTGATGCTGTTAATCATGAAAAAAACCCAACTTCAGCTCATAACAGAAATTGCACATACGAATACCAAATGTACTCCTCTCAACCTATCTCAGTGCAATACATTCTCCGTGCCTACCTGTTTCTGTGGTGGGGGCAGGCTCTACTGCACAGGAAGGAGCCTGCGGAGTTTCTATGGCAGGGGGTGGAACAACTGTGGGGACCAGGAGCGAGTTTGGAGTGGGAGAGAGGTCCGACACTGGGACAGGGTTGCAAGTGGAGGCAGAGAGCACAAGCAGGGCTGGCGCCGTCTCCTCCTCTTTCATGGCACAAGGCAGAGCTGGCAGCACCGGTGTCGACGTCTTCTCTCGGATGGAAACCACTCCTGCAAAGAGCAGAACAATTCTCTTGAATCAGGGTGTGTGTTTGTATGTGTGTGTGTGCATGTATATGTTTGTATGTGTAAGCATGCATGTGTGCATATATTTGTGTGTGTGTGTGTGTGTGTGTGCATGTGTGTTTGCCTTTGCGCATGTGTGTGCATGTGTACCTGTGTGTGCATGCATGTGTGTGCACTTGCACATGTTCACAAGCCTGCGTGTGTGTATGTTTTGTGTGTGTGTGTGTATGTGTGCGTGATTGTGTGCATCTGTGTCTCTGTATGTGAGTATTTGTATATACGTGTGTGTGTGTGCATATGTGTGTGTGCATACATGTGTGTATGCATGCATGTGCGCAAATGTTTGTGTGCACGTGTGCAGTGCATGTTTGTATGTGTGTGTAGACATACCATGCTGTGTGGTGAAGGACAAGGTGGGTAGGTCGGCCAGTCGATGCACACTGGAGGCATTCACGTCAAGAGGGGGGAAGTCATGCACCAGTTTCCACATGTCCTGCAGTTCGGAGGCCTCAACCACAGCCCCCCCTGCTTCTGCCACACCTGTCTGTCTCAGCAGCTCCTCCTGGCGCTGCCATCTCTGCTGCAGGTAGTCTGTCAGTCTGTGGGATAAAGATGCCAGTCACATGAGCAAGCACAGCTAATTGCATTGGGAGGGGGGGAAGATGCATTCTATGATTAACCCTTTCACTCCAATAGGCTGCTACAAAGGCACGCCGTAGTAGCAGTGTGGGTAAACATCTCTTCGTGTTTCATGCCTTTAGGCCAAGTTGTCTTGCACTTTCTCGCCACCTCATCAGAGCAGAGCAACACAGGCCAGATAATTCCCAGCAGGGCAGAAAATGGGCGCGTTTGTTTAGCCCAAAATCTCGAGAGAATCGCGAGGGCTAGGCGTTGCCTACGTTCCTCGCTCTTAGGGACGCACTCGCCGTGAAGGCGGGAAGCCGAGGGAGGTCCGGAGCTCCCTCAATTGGTGTGTTCTATGAAGTGGAAAACTGATGTGATATCTGAATTGTCAGTTATTTCGTCTATCGGCAACTTCTTCACCGACTCTGGTGCCAGGATGCAGCCATGTTGTTCCACCTTGCGAGATGATTGGCCGTTTTTCTAGCTGTAGGAGCGTCTCACTCGCCCTCAACTAGCCATTCAGGGAGAATCACGAGATTTGTGGCCAAACAAACATGCCCAATGTTTTATTTATAGTAGCCTGGCCAGCCAATAAAACCTGCATGGGAGTGTTGTTGACACAGGAAAGACTAGATGTATACACAGGGTTTAAGGGTTTATTGTACACTGCCATACAGTTGAAAGGGTTAATTGTATATCTAGATCAGTCTGAGGAGAGGCAACACATTGCATGATGCAGAGAAAATAAATCCCTCTGCATGGAGATGGAAACCTGTCCAAATGACAAGATCTGAAAGTGAAAGTTCTGCTTTCACAGGTGCAATCAAAGCAAACCAACTTGCTTGCAAAATGCGCCTCTAGA
The DNA here is from genome assembly GCA_034096865.1 of Theodoxus fluviatilis. Taxonomy (NCBI): domain Eukaryota; kingdom Metazoa; phylum Mollusca; class Gastropoda; order Cycloneritida; family Neritidae; genus Theodoxus; species Theodoxus fluviatilis. Next base: position 82,522 of record JAWQFJ010011755.1, read on the forward strand.
GTAAGACCAATGCACCCAGCAACTGGGGCTGGTATGGAGATTTCCATTTCTGCTTCTGACAGCTCACACACTTTGAGAGCAGTGGTAGCAGGCAGTTCATCTTGAAAGGAAAAAGTAATGCTTCAGTGGGTCAGATGGCTAGGGGACATGTGAGCGGCCACCAGTGGCTACAGAGTCCTACTGACAAGGCAGTCCCTCTTGCACCCTCCACAGACAAACCCTGTCAGCTGAGTGAGAGGTAGTTGCAGTCGGCTCCCTCTGGCTCCTCTTGTTTTTCGGCCTTTGGTTTTCCTCGACTTCACCCCACTAACGCCCTCTTCCATTGCTGTTGTCAGGGAGGCATTCCCTGCTGTCCATTGCAATGCCTTGCAACTTGTCAGTCTCTCCTTCACACATCTCTGTAGGGGTCCTGTGGGTGGCCAAGTGGCTGGGATCCTGTAGTCAGCCAGCCACACAGGAGTCCCTGGGAATGCAATGGTGCTCCACACAGTGGACATGTCCCAGCCATCTCAGGCATCTCTGGCCCAACAGGTGGCGAGAGGCAAGGTGAGAACTTTGGGAGCAATGCAGTGACCACTGATGACTTCATGGAACTGCCTGAGGTGTTGCAAATATGTTGCAGTTGCACTGACCTGTCAGAAAAGTGGGTGTGGTGCTCCAGACCTCTCATGATGCTTTGAAGATGCTGGATGTGAAGCTGAGCGTCTGCCAGGTTGACCTCCAGGTTGTATCCCTGTATGCACTCTGCAATCACCTGCACACAACACATCACCCATATGTGTAATTTCCCTCCATTAATTCATCTGCATGTCAATCAAACCATTCCTCAAATTCCCTCTCCACTCCTCCATTACCTACAAAATTAGATCAAATACATTAGCAACTCCCATTCTTTCTTATGAATCTATGTGTAGTTCTTGGTATGTTAGACAATGAAAGCAATCTGTCAGACCTCAGAATGTCAGGAACCTTCCTTGGGCTCTTTCACAAGCCGACAAGGCATCAACCCTGTCCACTTACACTAGTATCCATTCATCTATCAACCCAACTTTATTCATCAACAACGTAAATATTTTCACTCCTCCCAGCCATCCTCATGACCTCGAAAGCCCATCAGTACATCTCCACAGAGGCACCAGGGTGCCTCTGTCACAACTGGCGTGAAAGCTCCAAGCACATGTTTTCAGTGGCAGCTAGTGCAGATCACCATAAAACCACTGGACTGTGTTCCCTTCCACTTCTCTGCATGGTATTTAGTCCACTTCCTGCCTGACTCAAAACATCACTGACAGCAGACACCGAGAAGTGCCAGCTCACTGTGGGGAGATTGGCAAAGAAGATCATCCACATCGACTCAGACTCTCATTGGATGAAGGGTTGGAGCCTGAAAGTCAGTGAGGGACTTCATCCAAGAGAAAGTTTCATCCACTAAGAGAAAGTCAGTGAGGGACTTCATCCAAGAGAAAGTTTCATCCACTAAGAGAAAGTCAGTGAGGGACTTCATCCAAGAGAAAGTTTCATCCACTAAGAGAAAGTCAGTGAGGGACTTCATCCAAGAGAAAGTTTCATCCACTAAGAGAAAGTCAGTGAGGGACTTCATCCAAGAGAAAGTTTAATCCACTAAGAGAAAGTCAGTGAGGGACTTCATCCAAAGGGAAAGTTTCATCCACTAAGAGAAAGTCAGTGAGGGACTTCATCCAAAGGGAAAGTTTAATCCACTAAGAGAAAGTCAGTGAGGGACTTCATCTAAAGGGAAAGTTTAATCCACTAAGAGAAAGTCAGTGAGGGACTTAATCCAAAGGGAAAGTTTAATCCACTAAGAGAAAGTCAGTGAGGACAAATCTACTCCCACAATTGGTATGTGTGCATGTGTGAGTGTGTGTGCATGTGTGAGTGTGTGTGCATGTGTGAGTGTGTGTGTATGTGTGTGTTTGTTTCTGTTTGTTCATTCATGTGTGGTGGGGTAGGGGGTGGGTATGTGCAACCATCAAACCAAGGGGGAGCTTACTCCAGGCAGAGTGTTGGGGTCCCCATGACAGAGTCTAGCATCCTCCTGCAGCCTCTCCAGTGTGATGCTGTTCTCTCTCAGCCTGGCAGCCACATCCTCCTTTTCTTTTGCCAGCTCCTCTACTTGCGTCCTCTTGGCAGCAATGTTGCTCTGCACCTCCTGCGGAGCAAGATCAAAATGAGCGGAGGTAGAGGAGATGAAATAAGATAAAAAATTTATGATGACGAAAGAGGACTTCAGTCCAACCAGTTTTATTTTTACAAGCTTTTGGAGGTTGGTAGCTCCTACCAAGCTCTGAAAGCTTGTAAAAGTAAAACTAGATGGACTGAAGTCCTCTTTCATCATAATATTTTCAGTACCAAGTCCAACACCAGCTTCTACCTATAAGGTAACAATTATCACTTTTTTCTATATATGAATCTGTCTTGCCTCACAGGGGCTCTTGTATAGAATTGTCTACATATATGTATGAATAAAACAATCTATTACTCCCGGTCACACGTATAGGCATATGTATGCATGAGCACACACACACACACACGTGCACGCACACACAAACACAAACAAATACACACACACACACACACACACACACACTTTTACACTTTATTCTTCAGATTACTGCACAGGTCATAAGCATTCAGACTTTGGCAAATGTCAGACGTGAATTCATTTCCAAAAGATCCCATCCCTGTGACCATTTTGAAACAATGCCTGACAAGCCTACCTCCTCCACAGCAGGGTGCAGGGGTGGGTGCATACTGCGGAGAGTGGCCAGAGCTTTCTCTTTAGGGGCACTTGCGACACTATCAAACACACGAGCCTCGTTCTCGAAACCCTGTCTCATCGTGCAGGGCACGCTTGCTTCTTGGGCGCCCGGTAGCCAAGCCGTCTCTCCGAAGACACTGCATGGCAGATGTCTGACGACGAGATCCCTGTGAAAGGGAATGATCAGGTGAGCAAAGACATTTCGTCTTGGGAAAGAAAGGCACAACAAATCAAAGTCACGAAGAGCTCAACTTCAATTGTGCGTGAGGGCGCTATATATGGACAACAGGCAAATTGGATTGATGGTATGGATGGATGGATGGATGGATTTGGATGGATGGTGATGGATGGATGGATGGATGGATGGATGGATGGATGGATGGATGGATGGATGGATGGATGGATGGATGGATGGATGGATGGATGGATGGATGGATGGATGGATGGATGGATGGATGTTGGATGGATGGATGGATGGATGGATGGATGGATGGATGGATGGATGGATGGTGGGTAGTGATCGGATGGTGATGTGATGGATGGGTGGGGTGGGTGGTGGGTTGTGGATGGATTGGAATGGGATATGTTGGCTGGTGTTTTAAAAAAGAAAAAAAAGACTGGACGGCCTCCTGGTCCAGCCTTTGTAGGCTATATAAGGCCATTAAGCACAAAAATCACTAGAACAGTTCAGAGTAAACGCAAATCAAGTCATGGTGTCCCCAGTTATATGCCTCTTACAAATTGTGTAGGGAGACACTGTGGGTAAATTCTTACACCGAGCCCACAGGGGGGAAAATAAGATTGAGACAGAGGCAGAGACCTCTCACCAAAATAGTATTCAACATGACTCATCTCAAATCAATTTTTTCTGTCTCAAATTCTCATCCAAATATCGCATCTGATGCAAGCAGTAGAGAAGTACTACCTGCACTGCACGGCATTCATATTCAAGTTAATGAGTACATCTGCATTCATATTCAAGTTAATGAGTACATCTGCATTCAAATGCCATGAATTATTACTCTATGTATTAATGGGTCATGGTGGCAAAGTGATGAAATATACTAAATGTAATTCCTTTGTACCCAGGCAGTTCCTGACTAGCCTGATTGACTTTCTCAGTATCTATTGAAGAAGAAGAAGAAGAAGGAGGAAAAGGAGGAGGAGAAGGGGGAGGGGGGAGGGGAGGGGGGAGGGGAAGGGGGGGGGAGGAGGGAGGGGAAGGGGGGGGGGGAGGAGGAGGGGAAAGGGGGGGGGGGGGGGAGGAGGAGGGAGGAGGAGGAGGAGGAGGAGGAGGAGGAGAGGAGGAGGAGGAGGAGGAGGAGGAGAGAGGAGGAGGAGGAGGAGGAGGAGGAGGAGGAGGAGGAGGAGGAGGAGGAGGAGGAGGAGGAGGAGGAGGAGGAGGAGGAGGAGGAAAGCAAAGAATGAATTTCAACTGTTGAGATGTGTTGAAATCCAACTCACCTGAGGTATTTGTCCTCATCACTCAACATAATTTGGGTTGAAGCCCTTTCCTCTTGTTGTCTCAGTTGGGCTTTCAATTGTTCCACCTGAATAAGATTAATAAAATAACATCTACTTCCATTGTTTCAAAGGCAAGACTTTTGATTTGCATCTTGATCCCATTAAACCTGTAAAAATAGATAAAATCACTTCTCTATCCTTTTATTCAAAAACAAACTGAAAACTATTTTTAAAAGCAGATGACAAAACAAACACAGAAAATTATGTACTTAATCAAACAAGATTTTAAAGTCAGTATACTGCCTAATTCAAAATTTTAAATTCTGAACAAATAATTCATGTCAAAAATAGAAACATATCCATTTTGTACATAAAGACATATGCCCACTGGTATTCTGAAAAGAAATTGGTTCAAAGACTTACTCTCAAGCCCTTCTTGATTAAACAGATCAGCACAATTTACCTCGTCTCTGAGATCCTTCACTATTATCTTGTATTGGGCAACATGGACGTCAACATTGAAAACATTCTTCTTCAACTGAAATAGAAAAAAACGACTTTAGTTACATTTGAACTAAGATTAGTGAAATGAAAATTATATCCAATATTAACATGACAACACATCTTATCACAGCACAAATGTTTTCTAGACGGGCCAACATCACATGCCACACATCAGTGGTATACATTTCTTTCAATATTCTAGTGATTAAATTTCATGCAACCACACCTTCACTGGCTTTGTAATCTGTTGCTTGTTGTACAAACACGAGGAAAGCAAGGATCTTGTGAGGAAAGGGCCAGTGTCAGCATGTGCTGCACCTATTCCTCACATCATGCTTTCCTTGCATCTATGCAACACAGCCCCGGTGTCTACGAGAAATAGGAGAGAATCATCAACCAGGGATCCTGCAGACCTCCAAGATACACATTTCTAAACCATTCCAAGACTTTCAATGACTTTAAAAAAAATTTAATGAAATTTTCTTGTACAAATCTGTGAAAATTTACTGTTGTTTTGCCCTGCTAGAGGTGTCTGGCTTCTCCCATCCATGGCAACAGACAGCACAATGCTGGCTTGCATCGCCAGCTCAATCATCAATGACATTGTGCCCAGTCAAAAAAAGTACAAGTAGCTCTGCATACCATGTGACAGGAAGTGATTGCTCGCATGGTGATAGGCACAACAAACAAAAAACTTCTACCAATGCAGAAGTTTAAAAACTTTTCCATTACTTTTCAGTTTTAGCCAAACTTTAAAAACTTTTCAAGGCCCTTGAAAAACATTTTGCAAATTTAAAAACTGTTCCAGGTTTGAATGACAACGGAAGCCCTGGTTGACTCAGTAAGGAAACAACCCAAACAGCTGACTGCATAATCGTTGTCACATTACAAGCCATTCATTAAAAATAAACAAGTCTAACCAACAAAAATGAATCTCCTTGTCTTTCCTGACTGTAGCAATGTTGTCTGATCCTTGCTTTCATGTGCAGCTGCCACATTTTTTACAGAAATGTATGTTGCTCTATTAATTTGCTTGCACCATCATATGAAAGTTTTGCTGCCTGTCTCTAGTTTGCATGGCTTGAAATCTGATTCCTCCAATCTCACATTCTGTTCAGTTCAGTCTCTTAACCCTGAGATGGGTTGTTGAGGCACCACTGATGATTTTCGGACAATCTTTCAAGTCATGCAAACTAGAGACAGGCAGCAAAACTTTCATATGATGGTGCAAGCAAATTAATAGAGCAACATACATTTCTGTAAAAAAAATTGTGGCAGCTGCACATGAAAGCAAGGATCGGACAACATTGCTACAGTCAGGAAAGACAAGGAAATCTACTGACATTTGTTCTGAAACCGGAGGCTGCGAACATGTAGTGAGAGGTAAAGCGAACTGGCAATAAAGGTCTCTGGGTGTCCCTAAGGTTGTAGTGATGTTGTGGCCTCGTTGTACTAATCGTGCATAGGGAGCCAGCGGACAGGTGGGTGGGGGGGGGGGTTCTGATTTGGGCGTGAACGCCTGAGAGCGAGCATGCACCAGGGGGAACACTAGGCTGGTGGGATGGTAGGGGGGAGGGGGTGGGCGGGGGCGAGGCCTTGGGAGAGATTGAGCTGCGTGCAAGGCGTCGCCGATGCAGGAAACGAGAGCAAAGCTGGGGTCGGGCAAACTCCATACTCGGGGCGCAACACCAGGACAAACATTGCGAGTACGCGGAAAGCATGTCGTGTTCGGATGTGTCTCAATGTCAGTGGACGGGGGGAGGGTGCACTGGGTGGGAGTTGTAGACGTCAGGAATGGATCGTGGGTGTGGGGGGTCGAGGTAATGTGCTTCTATGACCGTGGAGCGACAGACGGAGGTGCAAAGTGAATGCTGTGGTGGGGGTGTGATGAGAGTATGCTGGTGGATGTAGGCGGCACATCAGAGGGGATGGGTGATGCTGGTGTGGGTGGAGAGTTGGAAGGGTGCTGTTGATTGGGACGCACGATGCAGCTGAGGTTGGTGGAATGGCGTGAGGTGTGGGTGGAGTGTGAGGTGGCTTGATGACGGGGGGGAGTGGGCACGATCGAAAATGGGATGTGCGTGGGTGTGGTGTGTGGGAGTAAGTGGTGTGGATACGCGGGCGAGGCGGGTTGGTACACGCGAGGATGATGCTGGTAGTGGTGGTGTGGAGTGATTAGGAGTGGGGCTTGAGGGGTGCGCGGGGGGGGGGGCCATCGGGAGGTGTTCGAAGGATGATGGGGTGTGGTGGGTGGTGCGGTGAAAGTGGGGGCTTATGACGCAGCATCAAGGATGGTGCTGGTGTGGTGTGACGCTAGAGTTCTGCTTGGAGTGGAGGCGAGGCTAAAAGTCAGAATGCTGATGGTGGTGGTGGGAGTAAGTGCTTTGATGACAGGGTGGGGCACGACATCAGATGATGGGAGGCGGTGGGGGTGTGTGGTGAGGTTATGGCTTGGAGGTAGACGACAGCGTGGCACATTTCAAAGGCATGGGGTCGGTGTGTTGGGGGGTTGGTGAGTAAGTGGGCTGTGAGTGACGGCAGCTATGCATGCAAGGAGTGACGTGGCCTGGGTTCTTGGGGTGGGTGTACAGTGGCTTGGTGCTGACAGCGACGGAGGAGCAGTGGGGTCGACTGAGAGTGTATTGGCTGTGGTGGGTGGACAGGTGGGGTGGAGTGCTTGATGGGAGCGCTGGGGCACTGTGAGCAGTGCAAGATGGGAGGGTGTAAGGCTGGAGTGGTTGGGTGAGTAAGGTGGGCTTGGATGATCGTGGCAGCAGGGTATCATTGCAAGATGAGGTGGCGTGTGTGGTGTGGAAGTAAGTGGGCGTGGTGGTATGAGACGGCGACTGGGGGGGGGGGTATGGGGGGGCGGGGGAGGGTGTGGTGGGGGATGGAGGGGTGGGGTGGAGCCGGGGGGGGGGGGGGGGGGCGGGGGGTGATGGGAGAGTCGAATGCGAAATGATGGAGGCTGGGTGAGTGAGGGCATGAATATGCTTGAAACTGTGGGGAGGAAGCACGGGTGGACGAGTCAATGGGAACTGATGTCTGTATGGGGGTGGGAGTGAATGCTGTGAAGTGGCTGCGAGCACGACTCAACATCGAAATGGATTGGCGGGGGTGTGGGGTGGAGGTGAATGGGCATGGCGGTTGGATTGGGACTGTAAGCGTCGGGGCTGAATGCGAGATCAGAGGATGATTGGTGACGTGTAGATGGCGAGGAGGATTTTCCTCATGATAGGTTTGTGGGTAAGCAGGCTGCGATAAAGCAATAAGGGGTATTTCAGGTTGGGTTCGTTATGCAGGAACGCCGAGGTGGTGGAACGGGAGCTGGGCGAGATCAGTGTGGGGGCGTGGCCGGGCTGAATCTATATTCAAGGGGAAGGTGAGGGTGAAGTAGTTGTATGTGTGTTGTGGGGCCGGGAGACGTTTGTGGTTACGGCACCCACGGGTGGGGTTTGGCAGGAAGGAGAATGGGTTGCCCGGACAGACCTGCGGAAGTCACACTTTTGGGGGGCGGTGGCGATCACAATAAGGGTGGCAGGGAGTGTGATTAGTAAGGGTGAAGAGGCTCACTATGGCAGTAGAAGGATCAAGACGGAGAAGAGGATGTGATTGCCTTGGTGTTTTTCTAGGGAGTGAGGGATCGGAGAGATGAAGTATGTGCAGTTGTTGCGAGGAGCAGGAGGCTGGAGGAACGTTGGTTCATAGGGAAGCTGGAGGTGAACTTGTGAGGTTCCCGTGGGGGAAGCATGCTGTGCAGGAGGGTAATGGTGTAGAGGGTGCTGTGGTATGTGGGTGGGGTGCAACAAGCAAGAAGGGTATCTGTGGGGTGTTATGGATAAGATAGCTGTTCCCGAATTGTTGTTTGGGGTGTGCCAGGTGAGGGGCACATTGTGCTTTGAGTGGGTGCAATAGGGGGAATGAGGCCAGATGGAGAAAGGTTGATGGCGGGAGGGTGGGGGGGGGGGGGGGGAGAGAGAAAGGAGTGGGGTGTAGGGGATGGGCACCGGGAAAGGTGGCTGTGGACAGGGAAATGGAGTGGAGGACAAGGGGAGCTTAGTCAAGTGAGTCGGGTAGACTGGAGGATTTTTGAAGAGCGTTGCGTGTAGGTGAGTGTTGTTTTTCAGGGCGTGCAATGTGAGTTGTGTGTGAGAAGGGAGAGTGGCAGGGAATAAGCCATGTGTCGGCATGTGGCGAACCTAGGGGGTGAAGAGAGGGGAGAATCCATGGAACACGCTAGGCTGCAGGTGAGTCCACGGGGGAGGCAGGGACAAGTGGGGGACTGGGCTTTGCCGCGTGCGGGGGGGAGGGGGGGGGGGCAAAATGCCGCAGGGTACAGAATGGCTTACGGTGGAGGGGGCCCTGGTAGCCCCGGGAGAAGTTTTGCCTGGGGTGATGTGACTGGTCGAGCGGGGGTACGGGGATCGGACTGCAGGGGTGTCGCGGGCTATGGGTATTCGTGTGGGGGGTGTTGGTGCATTGGCTGGTGGGGGGGTGGGTGGGGGGGGGGGGGGGGTGGGGGGAGGGTGGGGGGGGACCAGACAGATGTTCGAAAAATGCTGAGGCTTGGTGTTGGGGGGGGGATTGGCATTTAGCCGGAAGGGAGTGGAGGGCAAGTGCAGGGTGAGAGGGGGTGGGACCGTCCGGCCGGGGGGGCGTGTGGTGAGGCAGACGAAAGGGCGTGGGAGTCCGGCTGGTTTAGGGGGGCGGGGGGCGTTGAAGCGGGGGTAAACGTATGTGAGGGCTCCTGGTCTAGCAGAGGGAAAGTGGTGCACCGAGTAGGGCGAATGGACCGGCGGCAGGCGGCGCGCGTGGAGAGGACGTGTGGGGGGGAGTAGGTGTGTGGTGCTCGCAAGAGGAGGAGGAGAGAGAACGATGAGAGAGTGAGGCAGGAGGGAGAAGGAGGGAGTGAGCACGGGAGGAGGCGGAGGAGGAGCAGGAGGAGCAGGATGGAAGGTGGAGGAGGAGGAAGGGAGAGGTGACGAGGAAGGAGGGGGAGAGGATGATGAGGAGGAGGAGGAGGAGCAGAAGGAGGATGAGGTGGAGAATCGAGGAGGGGCAGAGGTGACTGAGGAGGAAGGAGGATATGGAGAGGAGAGGATCGAGGAGGAGGAGGAGAGAGAGAGAGGACGAGGAGAGGTGAGGAGGAAGGATTGGAGGTGACGGAGTAGGAGAGAGAGAGAGAGGAGGGAGGAGAGAAGGAGATAGAGAGGGAGAGGGGTGTGGAAGGGTCCCCATGCCCCCCCACTCTGTCCCACGCGGCGTGCAGGAAGCGCGGCCAGAGAGAGAGAGAGAGACAAGACGAGAGGAGAAAATACCCAGGGAGCGAGAAGAGACGCAGATCCCGACAGAGAGAACAGAGGAGAGGCGAAGAGCAGACGAGACAGCGCACACGAGTGAAGAGGGACAAAGAGAGACAAAACAAGAGGAGAGAGGAGAGAGAGTAGAGAAGAGAGAGAAGAGAGGAAGAGATAGAGATGAAGCGGAGACACACACAGATACCCGGACCAAGTACAAAGCGACAGAGAGAGACAGAGAAACAGAGCAGAGACAGAGACCAGATAGAGACAGTTGGAGACAGAGATCATGACAGAGAGCCAGTGAAGTAGAGTTTAGTAGAGAGTAGAGAGAGAGGACGGAGTAGGAAGGATAGAGAGATGTGTGATCATACTTTCCAACA
>JAWQFJ010011756.1:0-20000 GCA_034096865.1 Theodoxus fluviatilis
ATCGCGGCAAGGTCGGGATGAAGTATTGAGCCAAATACCTCCAGCAGACCAATTAGCAGCCTGGTAAGTAAGGTAGGTAAAGAGCAAACCGCAATTAGCAAAAATACTGCAATTATCTCGCCTAGCAGATAATTCTTCCGACCGCGCCCTGCTTCAGCCTCGGCGCGACAAGTAGGGACTAAGTACGGAGAAGTCAGGTCAAACCCCAATAACCCGCTAGTGTGCTGGGATTGCAGAGCCAGGAAAAAAAATTGGGAGAGGGGGAAGAGAGGGGTGGGGGTGGGGGGGTTGTTGTCAGAGGAAGAGAAGTAAAGGGGAATAGTGCCAGCACAGACTGCGATAAAAATCCGTCCTATTCCAGATAGTCACCATAATGCCGAAATGAAGGGTGGCTGATGGTTTCATGGTGTGTCATTAAGCGTCATCACCGCATTATGAGCAAATTCGCACAGGCTCCCAAATGGGCGATTTGCCATCATTTCCTGCTAGTTGTCTAGCGACAACCACAATTACGGCTAATTAAGCCATTTGTTTCATCTCACAACACGTTTGGCGGTTTAATTAATGAAGATGCAGTGAGTGCTTATGCACCAGTCTGTTCGGTCGAGCTCCGATATGGCGCGCCTGCTTCGAGATGGAAATGCAGCGTACCTCACTTGCCCTCTGGAGCCTTCACCTGTTTCAAGCTTCTTTAAAGTGAGAAAAAAGCATTTAGCACCAGTAATACAGCTCAATATAATTGCATGCTTCTACTGTTTATGTTTTATTCTAAACTTAATTGCCGAGCAAGACGAAATCTACGCTGCTTTCTACACAGACTTAGTAAAATGTCAACATATTTATCGTCTTTTATCTTCACCTCCTTATTCTATGACTTTACGAAAGGCATCCTTTTCTGACCCTCCCTCCTAATCCTAGTCTAACCCCCCCCCCCTCTCTCTCTCTCTCTCTCTCTCTCTCTCTCTCACACACACACACACACACACACACACAAACACACACACACACACACACGCACACACACACGCGCGCGCGCGAACGCACACTGCTATGTGCGGAATCTTCAAACGGGTTAAAAATAAAATATAACAAACATTTAAGACAAGAAAAATACCTCCCAACAGGAATTCTCGCTAGAAAACACGATGTTGGGCTGGGGCGGTGTGAGAGCGGGGAAGAAGAGGACGAGGAAAGTCGCTCTGTTGCTGTGTTACGGCGAAGATTAGGCTCAAATGCTCAAGCAGACATATCTAGCGGGAAAGCGCTCGAGTGGCTGGCTGTTGTCTGGGGAGAGAGTGGAGGGCTGGAGTCCGATTCCTGGCAATGGCGAATGGTAGGGATCAACTTTCCAACCCCCTGATCCCCTGGCCACGCGAGAACTCCTTGACATACGGCTCAAAACTTGGGTCGGAGTGGGCTGGCGCTGGTGTAGGTGGTGGTGTAGTGATTGTGGTGATGGTGGCGATGTGAGTGTGTGTGTGTGTGTGTGTGTGTGTGTGTGTGTGTGTGTGTGTGTGTGTGTGTGTGTGTGTGTGTGTGTGTGTGTGTGTGTGTGTGTGTGTGTGTCGTGTGTGTGTGTGTGTGTGTGTGTGTGTGTGTGTGTGTGTGCGTGTCCATGTGTGTGCGCACGCCTGCAGAGGGATCGACAGACAGGCACAATCAAATAAGCATGTCACCGGGTGCATGAATGAAACATTTCATGCGCGTAGGCACATTAGTTACTGCCTACATACACGCACGTGCGCGCGCGCACACACACACACACACACACACACACACGACACATTGACACACACAAACACACTCATGTACACACATTCTCACACATACACAAACACACATTCTCACACATACATATGTACACAAGTGCACGCACATGCACACACACACACACACACACACACACATACTGACACCCACACACTGACACACACACACACACACACGGACACACACACATACACACGGACACACACACACACACACGGACACACACACGGACACACACACGGACACACACACGGACACACACACGAATACACACGGACACATACACACACACACACACACACACACATATGCACGAACTCATAATAAAAAACACGCTCAATGAAATCGAACACTAACACCAGTGTGAGACACAAACTATTCAATTTCACCATCCGCTTATTAATGTGTCAAACATACGTTTCCACAGTAGTCATAGTTCTGTCTAGTAATCAGAAGTACATTGCGATCCTGGACAGGAAAACAGTTAGGCCACATCCATTCGCTCCGCTCTACTCTAAGAGAGGGGCACAAAATCTAAACAATATTTCTCCCTTGCTCAGAGATCAAACATGCGCATCTTCGCTCCAGACACCTCTAGAAAAAGTGGAGGAACAGGCAACGGACCGTACCTGCGTCACACAGCCGCCGTACCCCAAGTGCCACATAGTGCCGATGTGCCTCGCAGACAGTAGCAGACAGGCAGTCACCGTCCTCTTCCTCCTCCTTCACACCCACTGACTGACGGCTCTGGAGGCACAGGCTGGAGAGACCCCCTATCCCAAACCCCCACCCCTTCTTGCCCTGCAGCCCCCCCCCCTGGCCACCTCCCCCCCCCCCCTCGCCCCACCCCCCTCTGGTCGCTTTAGCGAGGAGCGACGGTGGCGGGTGCTGACATTCTGTGGCACTCTGTGTCCTCGGACGCCCGCACTAATTCGTGGCGGCCATTTTGTGAATGAGTGCCATAATTGCACATTGACTCTGTTCGCGTGGAGGCGAATGGAGCAATGCTCTCCCTTCAATTAGACAAGCCCGCCACTTTGCGTGTATGTCCTTCATTCTATCCCTTCCCATTGTAAGCCATTGCATAGCATTGCTATCATGCTGTATTCCAAACTTGTGTATTGGAGGGGAGACACAAAGAGAGAGAGAGAGAGAGAGAGAGAGAGAGGGGAGAGAGAGAGAGAGAGAGAGAGAGAGAGAGAGAGAGAGAGAGAGAGAGAGAGAGAGAGAGAGAGAGAGAGAGAGAGAGGACGCAGCAATGTATATTACATTTATGCTGTTCATTGATCTGTTGTGTAATGGTCATGAATACTGGTTTCTGTAAATAACTTTTGAGAGAAAGAAGTCTAGCCACAAGTTAATCTTGAGACAGAACATTACGACACACAAGCAAAAAAACTGCCGTGGAAGCTGATCACTCCATGAGGAAAGACCCCTGTAGAATGGGCGTGACAATGCACCCACCTCGTCTGACCGCGCGCCTAGGGACATCGAGACGTGACTAGCTCATACTGCAATCTGCTCTAGTGATTATCGAGATCAATGGCCTTATATAGTCTACAAAGGCAGGTAGGCCGTAATACTTCATTCGTTCATTCATTCATTCGTTCATTCATTCATTCATTCATTCATCTATCCATCCATCCGTGAGGAAAGCATGTTTCACAGCGCTGGCTGCAGCTCTAGCGGAGTCCGCAGACTTGGGAAGCAGGCGGGGCGTGACGTGCGAGCTGATGGACAGCGACAGCTGGACACAGGCGGATATGCAGGCGGCTTCCAGAGTGCACCACCCACTGCCTCAGTCCTCATCTTCCCGCCCGTTTGTGCAAACAAAGCGTGGGGTCGGGGAGAGGAGAGATATCAACAGATTCTTTTCTCTACCGCTTTTGCCTGTAATGCTCACTTCCCGTGTAGCGCATATGTGTGATTTGAGACATGCAGTGGAAGGGGTAACTGGTTTTCTCGTTTCCAGTGTTGGAATGTACGTAGCAGGTGTTTTTCCGCACACGGTAAACATGCACGCATGCACAAAGACGCGCGCACATGAAGAATTATGCACAATGTGTAAACCCATGCGTGCACGCACGTATCTACGTTACATCGTTAACTAATCTCATTACAAAGAGTATCACAGTGATCTCTGGACGAAACCTGTTTCCGTGTTTCCGGGTGTCACATTTTCGAACCGTTTTCTAAAACAGGACGCATTTGCTTTGTTTAAATAAATTAAAAAACACGTTTTGCTGCAATCGTGCATTTCTGGTGCAACTTCGTTATCACAAGTGATCATACAACTTCATGGTCACAAGTGATCATACAACTTCATGGTCACAAGTGATCATACAACTTCATGGTCACAAGTGATCATACAACTTCATGGTCACAAGTGATCATACAACTTCATGATCACAAGTGATCATACAACTTCATGGTCACAAGTGATCATACAACTTCATGGTCACAAGTGATCATACAACTTCATGATCACAAGTGATCATACAACTTCATGGTCACAAGTGATCATACAACTTCATGGTCACAAGTGATCATACAACTTCATGATCACAAGTGATTATACAACTTCATTATCACAAGTGATCATACAACTTGATCGATAAGGAAACCTCAAGACAGCTCCTTCGTTTCTCTGAACCATAACTCGTCAGAAAATGAATGAAATAATTATTTCACACATTCTACCGTTTTTCTTCTGGTGCTAAAGAAACTAATGCAGGGCTTCCGACAGTGATTCTGAAATATTTTCATGTCCCTTCAAGGGAACACGATGACGAGTAGGATTCATATTACCCTTTTTGGTCATAAAATGAAATGCTCGCAAAGATGGGATGCACAGAGCACGTAAGGAGTATGCAAGAACTTAAACGTTCACAAGGACAGGACGATGAATTCTGGAAGAAGAGACGAGTCTTTATGACAGACAAGGACAGTGAGTGGTAATTCTATGTCGTCAAAAACTGGCATGACCTCCTGGGGTTCCATAAAGCATGCACAGTGCCATCACTTGTAGACTGAAGAAATGTAACGAGAAAGACAAAAGCACTGCATACTGAGGGAAATCAGTAGGTAGAAAACCGCATGGGGAGTACTAGCATCGAAATATTTATCCTCAAATATTAGACGAAAAAGAACGAGGGAAGAGAGGTCCATTTCAAGCATGGTGAAACCGTTTATCTACATTAAATTCAATAGTTCGTCTACGGATAAAACTAACTTATGATGTTATCGTGCTGTATAATTTTGATCAACCAAAAATTGAGTATGAAGCGATGTCATAGTTTCACAAATAAAACATTCAGCAGAAATATAAATCCAACTCACCCCACAAATTCCCACAGTGCAGCGATGCCATAAATATAAAAGTTCTTTGACTACTTTCTTCACAAGACCTGTACTTGATGGATATAAACAGTTCAGTAGGGTTCGACAGTCAAAACATGCACAAAGACTAGTTACAGTGATCTGAAGAAAAAAACAATAATCAAAATGTCACTAAAACAACATTATTCTTGACTTACACGATACTGTTTTCGATGTTTTGAACAACACCAAAGCGTATTATCACAAAGACTCACAAAAACAAACAGTCGCAGCAGATTTATCGAACTGTCATTAACATCCTCATGTAAACATACCTGCTCCAGATATTTTAATGCATCAAGTCTCCCACGTCTACAAAAGGTTAGCCGCTCTAAGTGAACAAGTTTACAGTCCTCAGTTCAATTTTACCGACGCAACAAAATATTACTCCATCCCCGTTAGCACACCTTCTCTACAACTTGGGCAGTTATGTTTCACCGTTACGGAAATAAACTCGCGAGGTCAATAAAATTGGGGCTCTAAAACCCCGACTAGAACGTTTCGGCGCGACATTTGGCACGTGATAAAAGTCACAAAGCACATATATCGCTTGTGTTCCACAAAAAGCAGAGGCGGAGCGCGGGCTGGGGGGGATATGCCAAGAAAGAAGGCGCGAAACAGCACACAAAACTCCCCCTCCCCAAAGGGCAAAACAAGGCATGGAAAAACCTGCAGGTCTTCCGGACCGGGTCACCAGAAACTACGACTACACGACAATTCGGGACACTTACATGTAGATGTCGAAATAGTCATTGTTTACAAAGGATCGATAGGTACCTCATTTTTTCATTCCTTTGTAGTGAGAGTCAAAGCGTTTCCATTCACTTATTGCTCAAAGACTCTCTCTCTCTCTCTCTCTCTCTCTCTCTCTCTCTCTCTCTCTCTCTCTCTCTCTCCTCTCTCTCTCTTCTATCTCTCCCTCCCTCCGTGTGTCTCTGCCTCTGTCTCTGTCTCTGTCTCTCTCTCTCTTGTCCCTGTTTCTGTTTCTGTCTCTCTCTCTTTCTCTCTCTTTCTCTCTCTCTCTCTCTTGTCTCTGTTTCTGTTTCTGTCTCTCTTTCTCTCTCTCTCTGCCCCCCTCTCTCTCTTTCTCTATCTCTCTCTCTCTCTCTCTCTCTCTCACCGAGGCAAACTCGCTCCGAGTGACATCTACTCACGTTGCCGCAGCGTAGTACCTCCAGTTTGTCAACTGGTAGAGAGGCGATGGCAAATCCAAGTGTCGGGAGAACCACAGAAGAGACAGACAGTTACTGTGTCTGTCTGTCCGTCCGTCCGTCAAGACCGGACGACGTCAACAACAAGAAGGAGGAGTGGAAGCGGATGGGAGGGAGGGATGGAGGGTGGGTGGGGAGGGATAGAGGGTGGGTGGGATGGTGGTCGCTGACGACACGTCTGCACTGAGAGGTCACAAGCACGTCTGGTGAGCAGAAGTTGCGGACTGAGACAGGAAGAGGATGGGAGGGGATGGCATTCCTTGAGAACATCCCTGGTGAGACTGCGCCACTACGGCACTGCCAAGAAGGAGGGGAGGGGACGAGACGAGAAAGCGAGGTGGGGGGTAGGGGTGGGATTATTTAGGGGGCACGCTCCTAGGGGGTGGGGTTTGGTGACGGAGGAGAGTGGGGGACGGGTGCTAGAAGTGGAGGTTTGGCTCAGGGGGTGGAGCGAGTCTGTGGGAACCAGGAGGACAGAGAGAGCGAGAGGCTGGCAGCTAAGCATCGTCCTCTCCCTCCTCCTCCTTGCTTCTCAGCATCAGCAACAAGTTGGTGGCTAGTCTCTCTCTCTCTCTCTCTCTCTCTCTCTCTCTCTTTCTCTCTCTCTCTCTCTCTCTCTCTCTCTCTCTCTCTCTCTTTCTCTCTCTCTCTCTCTCTCTCTCTTTTCTCTCTTCTCTCTCTCTCTCTCTCTCTCTCTCTCTCTCTCTCTCTCTCTCCAGCCCAGCATGTCATCATACAGACTGGGGCAGCCAACCTGTTAGCTTTCTCTGGCACCCACTGAGGTCTGTAGAGCGCAGAGCTGGCAACCCTTATTGGCTGCAGACTCCTTCAAGACTACCTTCCTCTCACGCAAATACTGATGCCAAGGCTTCAGGCGTCCGCTGTGTTTTTCCTGGATCGTTCGGTGCCCGTGGAGAATGTTTAAAGTGGCGGAGGTAGAAGTGTTCGTTCTTGAAACCCGTGAAATTTCCCCGGGTTCGTGCTTATTACGAACGAGAGAGAGAGACAGAGAGAGAGAGAGAGAGAGAGAGAGAGAGAGAGAGAGAGAGAGAGAGAGAGAGAGTGACAAGAGAGAGGAGAGGCAGAGAGAAGATAAAGAGAATATAGAGAGGGGAGGGAGAAAAAAATACATGCATAGATGAACGGTCACGAACAAAAATACATATAGGCACTGACAAAGAGAAGCAGATACTGTTTTAAGAAATGAAATTCATCTGCAAAGAACCAAAACTCTGAAGGTGCAATAAACTTCTGGTCGAACACATCGTTTGTCATCTACTTAGCCACTGTCCTAACTACAAGGATGGAAGAACTGTGAAAGTTGTGGCGAACTAGATCTGCAGTAGACAAATCCCCTCAATATTCACCAGTATACCTTGTCATTTTCCAGAGATCATTCGCAGCCCTTCTTTGTTATGTTCCTTGCAATGAGAATTTGACCAATTAATATACTTGTCAAATTCATTGGTCAGCAAATACTTTTTGTACACACGAAAATGACTGAGTATTTCATAACTTCTATGCATTACACATAGTTCTCCGCTTGACCCACGAGCACTTGACTTGCTGATCCGTTGATGCCGATACCAAAGAACTGGTCCTTCCATCTTGTCTGCGAATAAAGCTGATCTTTGGAGGCAGCCGTCAGGGAGGCGACCCTGCCCTTCATAAAAAGAAATAAGGGACGAAGGAAAAAGGAAAACGGAAATACACATGGCTGTGTAATATGCCCAGGAATCTTAGAAGCGTATCCTTTGTTTGCAGCCTTGGTGGCCGTACTGCCAGCACAAATACATTCTTGCTATACTGGCAGCACAGAGATAACCTCTCTATACTGCCAGCACAGGAGACAGCCTTGCTATACTGCCAGCACAGGAGACAGCCTTGCTATACTGCCAGTACAGAGACAACATTCTTGCTATACTGCCAGCACAGAGACAACCTCGCTATACTGCCAGCACAGGAGACAGCCTTGCTATACTGCCAGTACAGAGACAACCTCGCTATACTGCCAGCACAGGAGACAGCCTTGCTGTACTGCCAGCACAGGAGACAGCCTCGCTATACTGCCAGCACAGGAGACAGCCTTGCTATACTGCCAGTACAGGAGACAGCCTCGCTATACTGCCAGCACAGGAGACAGCCTTGCTATACTGCCAGTACAGAGACAACCTCGCTATACTGCCAGCACAGGAGACAGCCTTGCTATACTGCCAGCACAGGAGACAGCCTTGCTACACTGCCAGCACAGGAGACAGCCTTGCTGTACTGCCAACACAGAGACAGCCTTGCTGTACTGCCAACACAGAGACAGCCTTGCTGTACTGCCAGCACAGAGACAGCCTTGCTGTACTGCCAGCACAGGAGACATCCTCGCTATACTGCCAGTACAGAGACAGCCTCGCTTTACAGCCAGCACAGGAGACAGCCTTGCTGTACTGCCAACAAGACCACACGTGTGGGGAAGGGGAAGAGAGCCGAACAGAGGTAGCGCAAGTAACTGGAAAACTTCTCACGACACTCTGATGTATGCTCTGCCACGCACCACCTGCAGGACCGCCACATTGGAAGGTGCATAAATGTGTGGACATGTTTGCTTCTGTAAAGACAGTATTCATTTGTTCTATTTTAATAGTGTTTCAAAAACGAGTGAGAAAACACGTATTCATGGTGTTTTTGTGTCAGTTAAAATCACATTTCGTAGGTTATGGGGATTCTGTCATTGTGGTCATATAATCTCGCACAGCATGATGATGCAAACTTTTTTCGTTGATTTTTTTCTTTTCTATCATGGACATTATATCACAACAGTGATGATTTAATAATAAGTCAGAACAATTTTATGTGGGGTATTTTCGTTTGAGTAATTATAGTTTTCACAGTGACCTATTACGCTTAAGTAACCAGCTTTTAGTTCCCGATTTCGACTGAATTTATCCACAACGTTGCTACCACTATAAGGACGCATTCGTTACCTTACAAACCATCAACCGAAGAAATACTTAGACGCCATTTCGCTCTCAATGTCCATGCGGTACCGCACTCCAGCACGTACTGCCGACACGAGACACGAGAGACGACGGGCAGTCTGTCAGCAATGGTGCAGGCAACCATTGGAAAGCGTCTGAGTCAGCTGGTTCGACATTTTGGAGCAGACTGGCCCTTTCGTGACATGTCACTGCACTGTGAGCAGACTTCTCTTCGCCACAACTTTTCCCCCCTCGCAATCTACAGGAGAGCAGTGACCTGATTTTAGTATACCCTCGTGGTGTAAGGAAAATGTGTCTCCGTACATATTCGTATATCATACTGGACTTATTAATTTCAGCGCTAAACACCCCCACCCCTCTCCCGGATTCTTTTAGTCTCGTTAAAGGGAAACCATACGTAAAATACGTAAACACGCGTTGCACACAGCTGCTGTGTGGAGTTTTAAGGCGTATCAGCCTTTGCAGGTTTTGTAAGGCCGTTGATCACGAGGAATCGCTAGAACTGGCTAGAGTAGGAGCAAATCAAGTCTCGATTGCCCGAGATATTCACGTTTTCGGACTCGCGTTGGGAGAGGGACGTGGCGGCTGTATTCTTACAGGTTGCTCTGTCGCCTTCAGTACGAGTAACTATGCAGGAAGCAGCAGGCAGATCTTGCATGACGCCACTCAACCACTGCTCTTAACGTCACACTGGCTGTAGCGTACAGCTACGAGGGCGTGTCAAAGCTGTGACGTCATCTACTGCGCAAGGGCCTGTATTCGACAGAGAAAGGGGCTCATATCCCGTAGTTGACAAATCACTCACACACCGCTATGAAAGGGGGGGGGGGGGGGGGCTGCATAGTGGGGTAGAGCGAGGCCGGGTGGGGGGTGGAGGGGTGTGACGAAGAAGAGGACTTTGAGGGACACAGACAGCAGAATCAGTACAAAAGAGTTTGATGGAAAGAGAGAAAGGCGTGACTGAGTTTAGCATGAACAGACTTCAAGAAAGTAAAGCTTTCATTTTAACTCTTTAGTCAGCAGTCAAAAGTAGCATGATAGAAAAGGTTGCAGAACAAAAGAAAGTTTAATCAAACTATATGAGGTGACATCCTTTAAGGCCTCTGTCATTAACACAAATCACACATTCATCCAAAAGAAAACAAATGAAAGATAAGGAGGGGTGAGGGGTTGTCAGGGGAGAACGTAGAAGAGAAGGAAACGAAAAGTAGGCGGTGGTAATGCTTGTGGTGACGTTGGAGGTGATGACGGTGTCAGTGGTGGTAGCGGCAGTAGTGGTAGCGGCAGTGGTGGTAGCGGCAGTAGTGGTAGCGGCAGTGGTGGTAGCGGCAGTGGTGGTAGCGGCACTGGTGGTAGCGGCAGTAGTGGTAGCGGCAGTGGTGGTAGCGGCAGTGGTGGTAGTGGCAGTAGTGGTGGCTGTGGTCGTCGATGTGTTGCTGGTTGTAGCGGAGGCTGTGAAAGTGGTGGTGGTGGTTGCGGTGGCGTTTTTGATGGTGGCGGTGTGGTGGCTGTGACGGAGGAGATGGTGGTGTGTGTGCTTTTTTTGCGTTGGTGGTGGCATCGGCGTTATTTTTTATGTTGAGTCGGCGGTGGTGGCCAAGGTGTTATTCTTGTGTGTGTGTGTGTGTGTGTGTGTGTGTGTGTGTGTGTGTGTGTGTGTGTGTGTGTGTGTTGGCAGTGGTGATTATGGTGGTGATGTGTGTGTGTGTGTGTGTGTGTGTGTGTGTGTGTGTGTGTGTGTGTGTGTGTGTTGGCAGTGGTGGCTATGGTGGTGGTGGTGTTGTTTGTGTGTTGGCGGTGGTGACTGAGGTGGTGAAGTGTGTATGTGTGTGTGCGTGTGTGATGGCGGTGGTGGCTATGATGGTGATGATAGTGTGTGTGTGTGTGTGTGTGTGTGTGTGTGTGTGTGTGTGTTTACGCGTGCGTGTGTGTGTGTGTGTGTGTGTGTGGGTGGGTCTTTTTTTTTGGCAGATATGGGGGTGAACGTGATAGTGGCGGGTATAGTGGTGGTGAAGATGGTGCAGGTGGGATTGGTGGAAGTATTTCGAAGAAAATGTTCAACGCATGCGAGAAATGGTTTAAAGGAAATTGCTGAAAATGTTTAGGAGTAAGTAGATGTTGGTCGAGGATGAGGGAGACGCAAGAAATAGCCGATAAAAAGACGTTGTAGGGGAAATGGGGTTGATGAGAGGGGGAAGGGGTGGGGATACAGGGACGAGAGGGAGGGGGAAGGGAGGATGGAGTAGAGTTTGGATGGGGACAGGGGAGGGGATACAGGGACGAGAGGGAGGGGGAAGGGAGGATGGAGTAGAGTTTGGATGGGGACAGGGGAGGGGATACAGGGACGAGAGGGAGGGGGAAGGGAGGATGGAGTAGAGTTTGGATGGGGACAGGGGAGGGGATACAGGGACGAGAGGGAGGGGGAAGGGAGGATGGAGTAGTTTGGATGGGAACAGGGGTGGGGAAGAAGGGACGAGGGGGTGCCAACCAATTTACGAGTCACACATCTGGTTCCGATGCAGCGTCGCCGCTCTTCTCGCTCGTGGGACATTTTCTTCCGAAACTCGAGTCTCGCCGCAGCCACATGGGGGAAAGTATTCCCCCGCACTCTGCCCCTTTCAAGCCACCCCTCACACCCCCTCATCTCTTCCCAACCCCCTCCCCTTCCTCGCGTCTCCTTCCTTCTTCCTTCCTTCCTTTTTATCGTGTCTCCAGCCTTGAGTTGTCCCAACCCTGTCAACCAATAGCAGATCTCTCTCTCTCTCTCTCTCTCTCTCTCTCTCTCTCTCTCTCTCTCTGTCTATCTATCTATCTATCTATCTATCTCTCTCTCTATCTATTTATCTCTCTCTCCCCCTCCCTCTCTCTTTCCCTCCCTCCCTCCCTCTCTCCCTCCCTCTCTCTCTCTCTCGCTCTCTCTCTCGCGCTCTCTTTCTCTCTCTCTCTCTCTCTCTCCCTCCCTCTCTCTCTCTCTCTCGCTCTCTCTCTCTCTCTCTCTCTCTCTCTCTCTCTTTCTCTCTCTCTCCCTCTCTCCCTTCATTATGTCGTGAGTTAGGGATTTTTATTTCGTCTGATATCTGTAGCTTTTACAGTTGATCTCCAATAATTCAACATCAAGCCTGTAGACTCGAAGTATTTCATACGATGCATGGTAATGACTGCAAAGTTTGCACTTGTATTCGTTCACGGTGGATTGTGGTACGTCGTCAATGTTTAAAATATCTCTCCCTCCCTCTCTCTCTCTCTCTCTCTCTCTCTCTCTCTCTCTCTCTCTCTCTAAGAGATTGAGGTTTCTTCAATGAACTCATGGAACTCAGTCGGCGTAATTGTTTACTTTCACGACGAATCTACACCTTTTCACTCTCTCTAGAAACTGTCCCCGAACACATAAAACCCGTCATCCACCCCACCCACCCCCCTCCCCTTCTCCCCTCTTCACGTCCCGTCATTTGTGCATTTGTCCCTCTCCTCCCTTCGCCGCGCCTCTTTCTCTGCTGTGAGACACATGCTTGGCAAATTTGGGCAACATTTATTTTATTTCTCTGTGTCAACAGCGTCGAGGGCATTTGGGGACAGAGCCAGCCTGAATCACGGCAGTCAGTTCTCCCTCCTCATGGTCCGCGGCAGCGACCCGACTTTCCCCAGCTCTCCCTCACCTCCCTCCCCAGCTCTCCCTCACCTCCCTCCCCAGCTCCGGAGCTGGGCAACCAGTGGTTGTGCCCTCCCTCTGTATGACTTCCATGTGGCTCCAGTGAGAGTACGGTGATAGAGATGGCTGTCTCACTGGGTGGGTGGGTGGGTGGATTGATGGATGGGTGGGTCGTTGGGTGGATGGATGGGTGGGAGGGTGGATGGTCAGATGGATGGATGGATGGATGGATGGATGGATGGATGGATGGATGGATGGATGGATGGATGGATGGATGGACGGATGAACAGATGGATGGAGTGAGATTTACGGTCTATAAGAATTAGTAGGCTATGTAAGGCCATTGTTTACGATAAATCATTAAGAGTAGGTTAGAATAAGAGCAAGAAGTCACGATTTCCCTAGTTATGCTCCTCTTACAAATGGCGTAGGGAAACACGAGGGGGCTATTATTACCCCCAACCCACAGGGGGACGGTGATGGGGAATGACCAAGAGGCCTGCTACAGTGTTCTCACTGTCGTCTGTCTCGTCGTCAACGTCCAGTCTGCAGTGCAGTGTTGCAGTGCGTGGTAAACAAGGACTGACCGATAAGCACGAGGAGTAATAGGATCAGCAGTGAGGAGAAAGACGAGGAGTAATGGGATGAGTAGTGAGGAGAAGCACGAGGAGTAATGGGATCAGTAATGAGGAGAAGCACGAGGAGTAATGGGATCAGTAATGAGGAGAAGGACGAGGAGTAATGGGATCAGTAATGAGGAGAAGGACGGGGAGTAATGGGATCAGTAATGAGGAGAAGGACGAGGAGTAATGGGATCAGTAATGAGGAGAAGGACGAGGAGTAATGGGATCAGTAATGAGGAGAAGGACGGGGAGTACTGAGATCAGCAGTGAGGAGAAGGACGAGGAGTAATAGGATCAGTAGTGAGAAAGACGAGGAGAAGGACGAGGAGTAATGAGATCAGCATTGAGGAGAAAGACGAGGAGTAATGGGATCAGTAATGAGGAGAAGGACGAGGAATAATGGGATCAGTAGTGAGGAGAAGCACGAGAAGTAATGGGATCAGTAATGAGAAGAAGGACGAGGCGTAATGGGATCAGTGACGAGGAGTAAGGGGATCAGTAATGAGAAGAAGGACGAGGCGTAATGGGATCAGTGACGAGGAGTAATGGGATCAGTAGTGAGGAGAAGGACGAGGAGTAATGGGATCAGTAATGAGGAGAAGGACGAGGAATAATGGGATCAGTAGTGAGGAGAAGCACGAGAAGTAAGGGGATCAGTAATGAGAAGAAGGACGAGGCGTAATGGGATCAGTGACGAGATGTAAGGGGATCAGTAGTGAGGAGAAGGACGAGGAGTAAGGGGTTCAGTAGTGAGGAGAAGGACGAGGCGTAATGGGATCAGTAATGAGGAGAAGGACGAGGAGTAAGGGGTTCAGTACTGAGGAGAAGGACGAGGCGTAATGGGATCAGTGACGAGAAGTAAGGGGATCAGTAATGAGGAGAAGGACGAGGAGTAAGGGGTTCAGTAGTGAGGAGAAGGACGAGGAGTAATGAGATCAGTGACGAGGAGTAATGGGATCAGTAATGAGGAGAAGGACGAGGAGTAATGGGATCAGTGACGAGGAGTAATGGGATCAGTAATGAGGAGAAGGACGAGGAGTAAGGGGTTCAGTAGTGAGGAGAAGGACAAGGAGTAATGGGATCAGTGACGAGGAGTAATGGGATCAGTAATGAGGAGAAGGACGAGGAGTAATGGGATCAGTGACGAGGAGTAATGGGATCAGTAGTGAGGAGAAGGACGAGGAGTAAAGGGATCAGTAGTGAGGAGAAGGACGAGGAGTACTGAGATCAGCAGTGAGGAGAAAGACGAGGAGTAATGGGATCAGTAGTGAGGAGAAGCACGAGGAGTAATGGGATCAGTAATGAGGAGAAGCACGAGGAGTAATGGGATCAGTACTGAGGAGAAGGACGAGGCGTAATGGGATCAGCAGTGAGGAGAAGGACGAGGAGTACTGAGATCAGTAATGAGGAGAAGGACGAGGAGTAATGGGATCAGTAATGAGGAGAAGGACGAGGAGTAAGGGGACCAGTAATGAGGAGAAGCACGAGGAGTAATAGGATCAGTAATGAGGAGAAGCACGAGGAGTAATAGGATCAGTAATGAGGAGAAGGACGAGGAGTACTGAGATCAGTAATGAGGAGAAGGACGAGGAGAAGCACGAGGAGTAATGGGATGAGTAGTGAGGAGAAGGACGAGGAGTAATGGGATCAGCAGTGAGGAGAAGGACGAGGCGTAATGGGATCAGTAATGAGGAGAAGGACGAGGAGTAATGGGATCAGTAATGAGGAGAAGGACGAGGAGTAAGGGGACCAGTAATGAGGAGAAGCACGAGGAGTACTGAGATCAGCAGTGAGGAGAAGGACGAGGAGTACTGAGATCAGCAGTGAGGAGAAGGACGAGGAGTAATGGGATCAGTGGTGAGAAAGACGAGGAGTAATGGGATCAGTGGTGAGAAAGACAAGGAAAAGGACGAGGAGAAGGACTAGGAGAAGGACGAGAAGAAGGACGAGGAGTAATAGGATCAGTAGTGAGAAAGACGAGGAGTAATGGGATCAGTAGTGAGGAGAAGGACGAGGAGAAGGACGAGGAGTAATAGGATCAGTGGTGAGAAAGACGAGGAGTAATGGGATCAGTAGTGAGAAGGACGAGGAGTAATGGGATCAGTTGTGAGGAGAAGGACGAGGAGAAGGACGAGGAGTAATGGGATCAGTGGTGAGAAAGACAAGGAAAAGGACGAGGAGAAGGACTAGGAGAAGGACGAGAAGAAGGACGAGGAGTAATAGGATCAGTGGTGAGACAGACGAGGAGTAATGGGATCAGTAGTGAGGAGAAGGACGAGGAGAAGGACGAGGAGTAATGGGATCAGTAGTGAGGAGAAGGACGAGGAGAAGGACGAGGAGTAATGGGATCAGTGGTGAGAAAGACAAGGAAAAGGACGAGGAGAAGGACTAGGAGAAGGACGAGAAGAAGGACGAGGAGTAATAGGATCAGTAGTGAGAAAGACGAGGAGTAATGGGATCAGTAGTGAGGAGAAGGACGAGGAGAAGGACGAGGAGTAATAGGATCAGTGGTGAGAAAGACGAGGAGTAATGGGATCAGTAGTGAGAAGGACGAGGAGTAATGGGATCAGTTGTGAGGAGAAGGACGAGGAGAAGGACGAGGAGTAATAGGATCAGTGGTGAGACAGACGAGGAGTAATGGGATCAGTAGTGAGGAGAAGGACGAGGAGTAATGGGATCAGTAGTGAGGAGAAGGACGAGGAGAAGGACGAGGAGTAATGAGATGAGTAGTGAGGAGAAGGACGAGGTCGAGGACGAGCCGAAGGAGGAAAAGCACGAGGGAAACGGGAATCAGAAAAAGAGAAGCAGAAGACATAGTTGGGGATGAGAGGCTGGCAGAGGGAACACAATAACAACAGAGCGAAAAGGGGAAAATTGAAAAGAGGAAACGCAATTTCTTCAAAAGATCAATTGCATGTCGATAAATCGTGTGCTCTACTAGTGTCGACCAATATTTCACCCTTTAATGTCTTAGTATGAGTGTCGACAAACAAGGTTTTAGCATTTGCAGAAGTAGACCTATACTCATTCAGTCAAGATTCCAGCTTTACATGTGGGCACTTCTGACATTATATTAAACGCTCTACCAATTTCGATTTCCCAACATTCCCAAAGCACATGCACTGGCCATCAACATCCGTTTATGCATCGATACAGACTCGTATATATGCGTATTAGGGACACTGACATTTTCTACATTTCAAAATAAATACGTGACCAGCACAACACCCAACGATGTCATCCCCAAGGCTGGATGACAAGCACGTCAAGGCCAGGAGGAGATCTTGGAAAATGACGTCATCGAGGCACGAGAGCGCTGCATGACGTTGGGGAGGCTTCGTCATTGACGGTCTGTCCATCGGCGTGGAGTTACGGCAGCGCCCGTTATCGTCACGATCGCTATCAGTATAATCCTTAAAGTCACCACTAGCCGCGTCATCCGAGTCCTGGCTATCGACGAGTCGGGGACAGGTATGAATTACCGTCCTTGCCTCGACACGGCAGCACCGGTGAACGTCAGGTCGCCAGGTTGGCTCCTTCCTTCAGGCAGGCCGTCAACATCACCTGTAGAGAGCTGCCGCCACCAGTGCCAAACTCGTCGCTTTGATGTCGCACCGGCGTCCTTCTTTGAACTCGTGACGTTTTCCCTTTGGTGGCAGCCTCTGCAGAGCCCTTTCCCTGTCTCCAGGATTCTTCGCACCCAGATGGCAAGCAACTGGGGAGAGCTCCTGCACGCTTTCCTTCGTGCCTCCCTCGCCGTGTATCCAACAATTCGATGGGTCGATGCAGTGCTGAGAGTTGGGCGTGGTGGCCTCCTGACTTTCAAGTTGAAGACTTCAAATAATTACTTTTAGACGATGGTTCGCACCACGCGTGCGCTTTGAAACAGAGACATTCCAAGGGTCGCGAGTTTGCAAAACAGTGCGCAATAGTTATAAGACTGGCAGCCCGAATCTCAATGAATTGTTAGAGTGTGTCTCCAAAATACGGCACTACACTCTTGTTTCACGATAATCTATCGTTTTATTTGTAGAAACATTTCCGACAATGAAATGGTGACGTCTTTGTTGGCAATTTTCTCCTCCTCAGTTTTAACGAAATAGCTTCCTTGATATGTGCCGTCGTTTCATATGCATTTTCTGAGCCATCCCAAACCATACGAATCATGTGTTAAAATATTGCATAATTCCTGCTATTCGAAAGAACAAGCAATTTTTTTTTTAATCAGCCGGCTGAATCAAGCAAATAGAACTGACAGCAAATGCGTAAAATGAATAAACAAACACTTGTTTGGAGTAGGAAAACATGTGCAAACATCTCACTTTTCTGGTTTCTAAACGTCCCAGGCTCAAAAGCATCAAAGAACTACCACTCAACCTATACCACTTAACGTTCCACGCAACTGCAACGTACACAGCCAGCCGTACACAATAAGGTTACCGAGGCAGCGTGATTTTTTCCCCCCTGATCACAATTCACTCAACACGACATCCTCTCATCCTTAACTCTTCATCACAGCCACCCGGCAGCCATCTTGACTGCGAGTGAAAGGGGCCCTAACTCCCAAGTCACTCTCTTTGGCCTCCCAAGATCCGGGATCTGCGGCAAGCCGCCGCTGGCGCTGATCAAAGCCCGCTAAAAATTAAATGGCCTTCTACAAGAACGGCTGGTCCCAGGGCTCTCATTCGAGCTGTCCTGCCTGCAGATAATCGCGTCATCAAGCTGGGAAGCCGGCAGCGGAGTCACGAGGGCTGCGGCAGCCGCCGCCTCTGCCTGCGCCCCCATGGGAGCGCCGCGGCGAAAGGAAGCCGCAATGGCGGACGGGTAATTAGCTGGGATGACGTCGGTGAAGGGGCGAGCGAGCCTTGAGGAACTGGAGCCAGGCTTGTGGGGGGAAGAGAGCATAATGAGAGCCGGGGAAGCTGGCTTGGAGGGCGGCCAGGAACAGGACTCTTGACCGTCCCAAGAGAGGCAGACAATGCGCAGACTCCAGTCGAGGAATAACTGGACTGCAGAGGCTGGCAAGTGCTTGCTGGGCAGAGGAAGAAGGCGTGCTAGTGGCGTGTGTGGGAGCGATGCACGCTTCCTCTGTTTAAAAGTAAACTTTAGGCGGCGGTTGGTTCGAGGCAGCAGGAGTGGACGAGGGAAACGAGAGAGGGACTGGTTGTCATGACTGTGGAAGGACAAGCCTTATCGACTGAGGGCTCTCTGGAGTGAAGTGCGTTTCTAGTTCTGAGAACGACGAGAGAAGTAGGGAGTGTTCGTTTCAAGCATGTTTCCGTCTATCCAGAATGGTTATTCTGAATGCATTTTACACGTATATTTTGCTACTATTAATACACAGCAATTTTTATTGGCTCTTGCGACGACAGCTAGCAAAGTGAAAACTCGATTGTAGCGAAGCCAGTAGAAGGTTAGCATTAGAAACGGTAGGGGAAATAAAAGA
This sequence comes from Theodoxus fluviatilis, assembly GCA_034096865.1. Classification (NCBI taxonomy): domain Eukaryota; kingdom Metazoa; phylum Mollusca; class Gastropoda; order Cycloneritida; family Neritidae; genus Theodoxus; species Theodoxus fluviatilis. The sequence goes on from JAWQFJ010011756.1 coordinate 19,068, forward strand.
AGAGTTCAAACGAAAAGACACAACTTAAGATTTTCCGTGAACTGATTTGGCCAAGACTGTGACGATGCCAATGTTTTTAATTCATATGTCATCCTTGACTTTGAATGGCCCATTACCACCACCTCCATCTTACGACCACCACCACCACCACCACCACCACCACCACCACCACCACCACCACCACCCCACCACCACCACCACCACCACCACCACCACCACCACCCACCACCACCACCACCACCACCACCACCACCACCACCACCACCACCACCCAAAACCACCACCACCACCCACCACCACCACCACCACCACCACCACCACCAGCCACCACCACCACCACCACCACCACCACCACCACCACCACGTACCTCACCATTACCCCGTACCTTACCATTACCAACCCGCTATCATGACGACGACGACCACCACCACCTCCATATTACGACCAACACCACCTACACCACTACCACCACCACCACCTTCCCTTACACCACCACCACATGCACCACCATCACCTACACCACCACTACCTGCAGCACCACCACCTACATCCCCACCCCCACGTACCTCACTATTACCAATCCGCTATCACCACGACAACGACGACCACCACCACCCACATCAATTACACCATCATCACCACCACCACCACCACCACCACCACCACCGCCGCCGCCGCCGCCGCCGCCGCCGCCACCGCCACCACCATCACCGCCACCGCCACCACTATCACCTATACAACCACCTGCACCACCACTACCATCACCACCACATAGACCACCACCATCTCTATCATCATCTTTATCGGCATCGTCGACGTTGTCATCGTCGTCAACAATTACAATAACAACGATAACAAAAAGATGATAAAGTAAACAACAACATCAGCATAAAAACATGTATGCCAGGTTGTATATTTCCATGTCACTTCCT
>JAWQFJ010011756.1:25000-35000 GCA_034096865.1 Theodoxus fluviatilis
CTCTCTCTCTGTCTCTCTGTCTGTCTGTCTGCCTGCCTGCCTGCCTGCCTGGTTGCCTGCCTGTCTGTCTGTCTGTCTGTCTGTCTATCTCTCTCTCTCTCTTTCTCTCTCTCTAAGACGAGAGAGAGACAAGTTGTCAAACGCACACGCCTACTGTCAGCCATGCGGTCTGGCGGGGCAATGGGCCATTGCCATGACTGGAGAGACCAAGGCCCCCCTGCGGCTGTGGCTCGTGTCCGAAGAGGACGACCTGACCAGGACTATTCACCAAGGAGAGGGAAAGGGGAGACCCTGAGAGCGCATCAATACCTCCGTCAGATCCTTTGGTCAACGGCAGCCTTTGGTTGATGGGTCCTGACGTTCACCGGTCTCCATTGTAGCCCGGCCGTCAATGCAGAGATTATTAAGATGATAGCGGGCGACGATCTTCAGCGCTAGCAAAATGTATATGCCTATTGAGGAGACATCAGCGAGGGATAAAAGGAGGAGAGAGAAGGCGACGGAGGCGGGTGAATTGTTGGCTGTTCTGTTCAATGAAGGGAGACAGAAGGATTCCGCTGATAAACAACCAGCGATCGGGGTCAATTGGGTGGATGAGCAGCACGGAAGAAAAGAAGATAGCTTTGATGGTTCACATATGATTCCAATACGAAGGTCTTTTTTGTTTAGCGAGTGCTGGGAAGTTAGTCTCGGTTTATTGAATCGGAAAGAGACGGGGGTGGGGGTGGGGGTGGGGGTGGGTGGTGGGGGTGTGGGGTTTCACATAATAGAATTCGTCGAGATGCTTAAACAAAACAAAATATTTATCATGTTCAAAACATGACATTGCCTTACGTGTAGCTATTAAAAACTAAATAAAAATATTGGACATTTTTTCACGGTGGATAAGATCTCTTCAAACCAGACCAGAGGAACAAGCGAAAACCCAGCGTTAACTCTCAGGCTTCCCGCACATGCATGCAATGAGTGCAGCCCTCAGGCGGCCTGAAATGACCTGGTCGATGCGTCTGCGGTGAATTATAGAAGAAATTGACAAATATCCTGTGGAAGACTAGGGCGGAATTGGGCTGCCCAGGAGGCTGGCCAGGAGAGATGGCGACGGGTGGGGGGAGGCCAGAGGAGATATTGCCAGAGGAAAGAGAGCGGCTTGACGCTTCCCCGCTCCCAGCAAGTCCAGGCACGGCCTGAAACCTCACAGACTTCAAGGGAAATTCTTTTTAAACCATTCCTCTGGCTGTTTGTCATAGGACCGAAGGCAAAACGACTTCAGGTGGCATGAAGACACCGACATCATTAAGGTTTTCAAGGCCATAAGCATAATCCCACGGCATGTTTGTAGACATGATTGATCGATGAAAGCACACTCCTTATTTTTGCCGTTTACAAGAAGGTAAAATCTCTTTAGCATACATATATTAGATATGTTCTCTTTGCAAAGGTTCTTTATAAATAATTAACATAGCCCTGTATTTCATTCGGAAAACGAAAGGTGTGTTCGGACAACACCATGCTCATAACCATAGAATATTTGCAATATGTCACTGGATGCAGTCTAAACGTAGTTCAGAATCGCTGTCACGGGCCAGTTTCCCAAAACGCCGGTTTCAGACGGTGGAGCCGCAGAGGCCATGGCCAAAGCCAGGTTCTGTGGGCGCTGGTGGACTTATTTTGATTCCACTCAAGCAGTGTTTCTCCCGGTGTCGGGGGTGCGCGGTCTTTGACGGGAAGTCAATTAGGCGAAGCTGGAGACAAATCGAGGGGGAACACGGGCGTGGAAATTGCGGCCGGTATAGCGCTGACAGTTGACTGCGGAAGGGAGATCGTCTGGCCTGGGCATCAATGGAGACGTCAGGCCCTGATGCTCTCTGCCTAGAGATCGAGATCAATGTGGTGATAGCCCCTTGGTTCAACCCCCCTCTCTCTCTCTCTTTCTCTCTCTCTCTATCTCTCTCTCTCTATCTCTCTTTCTCTCCTCTGCTCTTTCTCTCTCCCTCTCCCTCTCTCTCTCTCTCTCTCTCTCTCTCTCTCTCTCTGTCCGTCGCCTATTTCAGCCTTGCTTTCATCCAGCTTTACCATTACTAATCTTTCTTATCTTTCTTACTTGCTTTCTTCTTCAAGAAAACATTCATTCGGCCTGCCGAATACTCTCTCGTCGACGTAAATAAATTATTGTCTTTATCTCCTTTTATCATCATCATCATCATCATCATCATCATCATCATCATCATCATCATCATCATCATCATCACCATCCATACACCCATCCATTATCATCAAAATACTTCCTATTATTCTTAGTTTTATCATGTCTACTCGACTCATTCCATACCAACTATCTGCCTCCTGGTCTTTTTCCCTCCATTTTCCTCTCTGTAATCTCTCTCCTTCAGAACTGCCTTTCCCATATCCCCACTCCTCATCCATCCCTTTCCCTTTTTCCTTCATCCCCTCCCTACCACCTCACCCCCACCCCCACCCCCCACCCTCTGCATCATCTCCCTCCCGTCCCAGGCTGCGACTGACTCGAGATCCATCACGCGGCAGTTTCATCGGTCTCCCACAGTTTAATTACTTACCCCTTCATTGATATGGCTTTGACATCGCGGTTTGATGCTACTGTCTCTAAGCCAACGAGGAGACCAAAGAGTATTAAGGGGTCAGCGCGAGAGCCCCCACAATGGCTGTCCTATTGACTGGCCAGGCCATTGCTGCTGACCTCATAAAACGTCGTCTTTTGAGGAGCAGGCGCCGCTCTACCCCTGGAAGATTATCTATAAAAGGGACCACTATATCATAACCCCCTCCACGGATCCTGCTCTAATGGACTCATCCTTTCACAGCGCCTGACAGAGAGAAGGGGGAACCCGCCATCGTCATTACGTCAGCAAAGGGAGACAATCGCCGCCTGCTCAGGGGAGACGACTCTGCGTGGGAAAATTAATTAATCTGCGAGGCGAAAGGTGGGCATCAATCAGGAGGGAGACGGTGCTTTTTGTTGCACCTGGTGATTGCCCGGGCTGAAAAGAAGCCCACCGCTATTAACTGGAAATCAAGTGGCGGGAAAGGCGCCTGATGCACGGCGGGAAGGCAATCTCCGCACTAGCGGCATAACTCAAAGCAGAGCGCCGTCCTGGGACAGGCAGCCAGGCAGACAGAGGGAACAGAGGCAGCCTGGGATGGGTGGCAGGGATACCGGCATGGAAGACAGGCAGACAGGCAGACAGAGGGAACAGAGGCAGCCTGGGATGGGTGGCAGGGATACCGGCAGGGAAGACAGGCAGCTGAGAGTCACGCAGAAAAGCAGGCAGACAAGCAGACAAACTAGCAGGGAGGCAGAGAGATAGAAAAAAACACCATTCACACACACATACACACACGCGCACGCACGCACACACACACGCACGCACACACACAGACACACACACACACACCACATTGAGAGAGAGAGAGAGAGAGAGAGAGAGAGAGAGAGAGAGAGACAGAGAGAGAGACAGAGAGAGACAGAGAGAGACAGAGAGAGACAGAGAGACAGAGAGACTGAGAGAGAGAGAAAGAGAGAGAGAAAACGCACGCACACATACACTAAACACAAACACACATACACAAACACACACACACGCGCGCGCGCGCGCACTCAGAGGCAGACAGACAAGCAGATGACAAAAAAGGCAGAGAGAGATTCAGACAGACTTGGCAGAAAAGCAGACAAAAGAAAGGCAAACATCTAGCAACTCAAAAGGACATATGAACACGACTGTCAGGCAGGCAGGGAATATAAGACAAGCAAGCACCTAGAATGAATGGAAGAAAGGGAAGAAAACGTGCGCACATGCAACGAATAGAAAGATGCAATAATAAAACAGGGAAAGGCTGTCAGACAAAAGCTGGACAAAGGGACAGGCAGACGGACAGACCGGCAAACAGGGTCACGAAGAATGATCGTTTGGCTAGAAAAGCATTGACGTAGGGAGGAGGGAGAGACAGGGAAGCAAGCAAGAAGGCAGGTAAACTGGAAAGAAGTATTGCTGGCGGGCCAAGTGTGGGTAGTGTGGAAGCTGATGGTGTACGATCCTGGCAGATAGAAAGAAAGACGGCCTTGCCTGCATACATCAAGGTTTTTCCTTTGGAGGATAGACTTGCAGGCAAGGGGACACTTAGCTACGATGTGAACATGCAGACACGCAAGGTGGCGAGCTAGCCCATAGACAGGCTGTTACGTGCTATACAGCCGGCCACAATCTATCGATGTATTGGCGTGCAGGTATGTTGTTGCTAGCACTTTAGGCTATAACACGGATTCTTTTGAATCTCTTGGTGCTCGTCTGTCGTTCTACAGTCAATCACAGAAACGACAAGCTTGCGTAGTAGAGGAAAACGTAGCAACTTTATTTTCCTCACAACGGAACGTAGAATCACACACTCAAACAACAGGACCTCTGAAACTCTCTCAGTTCTTGATACACAGCCCGAAGATCAAAGCTCTAACGCTCAAAAGTCTGTCCATTCATTTTCGAAGGCAACTCCTCGCTAGCGTCTCCATTAAGCTGCACGACATCGCCATCTTGAATGTGATTCGACCGAGCCTGTATCTTTGCTATCATCTTCCAACAGAATGCAGATAACATGCGGGGTGGTACTCACTGTAGCACTTGAACACGCCTGCATCAGACAGCGTGAACTGTGTTGGCAAAGTTCGTGAGAATGTTAGCTGTAGGATTCGATAGGCCTCAGCCCTCCTTCACTACGACCGCTCATCGCGCCAGATCTCTCCGTCTCCCCCCTCGCGCATGCGTATTTCGCCATCTCCTACTTCCGTCATGTTCTAGTGCATACGTCACGCTTCTCGAAGAATCTACTGAGGTCTACGTACGGACAAAAAGTGGTAGAATCAATTTCCAATTCTTTATAAAGGAACCTTTAACAAATAACCAGAAAATAATATTCACCGATATTTCCTCTCAATCATACTAAACTTAGGTCTAAACTCAAACGATGACTGTTGTTCACAACATCACCCCCCACTTAAGAAGAAATTTCCCTGGACATTTCTTCTAACAAAAATACTTGTAAACTCATATTTACACATAGTTTCAGGACTTCTACTCGGCGGTTCTGCTGAGATAATCAGCCCCAATGTTGTCCAGTCCTTTGACAGATTCCACCCGCATGTCAAAGTTTTGCAAGTACATCGCCCATCTCATGACACGACTGTTCGTGAACTTGGCAGAGTTCATGAATGTCAATGGTCGATGGTCCGTCTGCAGCACGAACTTGACACCTTGCAAGTAAGCCTCAAACTTGCGGATTCCCCAGATGATGCCCAGGCACTCCTTCTCGATGGTTGAGTACCTCTTCTCTGCGCTGGTTAATTTCTTGCTGGCATAGCTGACAGGAAACAGCTTTCCTTCCCGCTCTTGCATAAGGACGGCGCCAATCCCTTCGTCTGATGCGTCAGTTCTCAAGACGAACAGCTTGGCTATATCTGGAAGTTGCAGAATCGGTTCTTTCGTCAGAAGGTCGCGGACTGCCTGGTAGGCTTTCTCTTGGGCTGGTCCCCAGGGTACTTGGTTCGGACATCCCTTCTTCAGCAGATCAGTGAGTGGAGCTGTGATGGCAGCAAAGTTGGGTATGTACTCCCTATAGTAACCAGCTAGACCCATGAAAGATCTGACCTTCTTCTTGGTAGTAGGACGTGGAGCATTCTGGATCTTGGTGATGTTTGCTTCCAGGAGCCCCTTCTGACCGTTCTTGAGGGAGTGACCAATGAAGTCCACATTGTCGGTCCCCAGGATGCACTTGCTGGCTCTCACAGTCAGGTCTGCTTTTGTGAGGCGGGTGAACAGCTCTCTCAAAGTCTTCATGTGTTCTTCCCATGTCTTTGTATGTATTAGGAGGTCATCCCAGTAGCAGATCACGTTGTCCATGCCTGCTAGCATCTTCCTGAGGCCTCGTTTTAGGGTTGCTCCGCTGTTCACCATTCCGAAAGGCATTTTGAGACACTCATAAGTCGCATCTGGCGTTACGAATGCCGTCTTGGGTATGTCCTCGGCTCTCATGGGCACTTGCCAATACCCCTTGCTCAAATCGACTTTTGAGAAGAACTTGCTCCCCGCTAGACGTCGGAACAAATCTTCAGCTGTGGGCATGGGCTCGGGATCAAACACAGTGATCTTGTTGAGCTTCCTGTAGTCAATGCACACGCGGTTGCTACCATCAGGCTTCTTCACAACCACTACAGGTGATGCATAGGGAGATGTGGACTCCCTGATGACTCCCATCTCCAACATTTCGTTGATGTCCTTTTTCAGTGACTCGCGCGCTTGGTAGGGTATTGGGTACGGACGCGAGCGTACCGGAACTGATGAGGTGAGGTTCACTTCATGTTCGATCAGGGAAGTAGACCCTGGAGCGACTCGAAACCCATGCTCGAACTCGCCGACGAGCTCGCTAAGCTCGGCACGTTGACTGGCTGACAGTTGTTCCCCCACTTTGACATCACGCGCACCTTCTTTGTGGCCAACATCTCCCAGATCAAGGACATCTTCGTCTTCGAAGGTATAGTCGTCCTCAGACACGACGGCTCCTCCGATGACTTCTTCTGGGTCCGGTGTCCTCTCCACATATAGCTTCAAAAGATTGGCGTGGTAGACCTTCGACTTCTGTCCCACCTTTACTCGATAGTCATTGAGTCCGACCACACTTTCCACGGTGTAAGGACCTTTCCACTGCATAAGTAGCTTGTTGTGGTCAGTGGGCAAGAGGACCAACACTTTGTTTCCTGGTCGAAACTTTCGCACCACAGCGTTCCTGTCATAGTAGTGCTTTCCGCTGGTTTGAGCTTTCTCCAGGTTCTCTTGGGCGATCTGTAGAGTGTTCTCCAACTTTTCTCTAAGATCCACCACGTACTGGTAACTGGTTTTCACCTCCGGAGTTTCAATCTCTTTTGTCCACAACTCTTTCAGGATGTGCATTGGTCCCCTGACAGTCCTCCCATACAATAATTCGAACGGGGAGAAGCCTGTGGACTCCTGCGGTACCTCCCGATAGGAGAAAAGCAAGGCGTTGATGAACCGATGCCACTGTCTGGGTTCGTCGCTGCAGATCTTCTTCAGAGAGGCCTTCAATGTCCCATTAAACTTCTCCACCAGACCGTTGCACATTGGATGATAGGGAGTCGTCGTCAGATGCTTGATGCTCAGGAGACGGTTGACTTCCTCCATGCACTGCGAAACAAATTGCACCCCCAGGTCGGTAAGGATCTCCTCTGGCACTCCGACCCGGCTGAAGATGTCAACTAGGGCTTCAGCGACTGTCTCTGTGTCAATCTTCTTCAAAGGTACAGCTTCTGGGTATCTTGTGGCGTAATCAATCAGTGTCAGTATCCATCGGTGTCCCTCTTCACTGGCTGGTTTTATCTCACCGATAAGGTCGATGGCTACTCTCTTGAATGGCTGATCAACCAACGGCATCTTTTGCATAGGGACTTTGGTTATTCTCCCTTTTGGCACAGTCTTTTGGCAAATGTCGCAGGACCGGCAAAATCTGGTTACATCTTGCTGCAAGCCTGGCCAGTAGAATGCCGCTTGAATCCTGTCCGACGTCTTCTTGATGCCCAGGTGACCCCCCATGATTGAGTTGTGAGCCACCTCCATTACATGCTTTCTGAGTGGCGTGGGCACAATGACTTGCCGCAGAGGCTTGCCACCACTAACGTCAGGATGTTGAAAAACTCTGTAGAGAATCTTGTTTCTTTCTTCAAAGTGAACGACGCCTTTCCCTCTGGTGACCTTGTCCGTCCGGTTCCGATATTTCGATAGACCGGAATCTTCTTTCTGCATCTGGATCAGCTCCTCCTTGTTGACACTGACGTTCTTTGATAGGCTGCTCACTCTCAACGGCTTGGTTGCTTGCTTGTCTCGTTTGGCTTGTGCCCTGGTGGTTACAGCACCAACACAATGTTCCAGTTCAGGAGTGGATACCTCTTTGAACGGAAGAGGATCGTCTCTTGGCTGTTGTATCCGGCTTTCTGGTTTCCATTCAGGATCAGGATCGTTCGGCGACCGTGCTCCCTCGATATTTCCAATCATGACGTCATACATCGGCCTCTTCAAACAAACCGCCTCAACTTCACCCTTGAAGTATGGACTGTCAACAGACACCTTGGCTGTTGGCGCTCGCACGCATGTACAGTCTGCCATGAGCGTCAGTCTGAATTCTCCAGTTAGTTGGTCTTTGGTTACCAAATCTTCTTTGATGATGACGCCGCTGCAACCAGAATCTCTCAAGACGCTCACTTCATGCCCGTTGATCATCCCTTCGGCCACTGGCATGTTTGACGCGTTGACAGCCCCGTTGGCGACGACGGGGATGCTCTTGCCATTTGCGAGGAATATTTGGCCGTCCCTCACACATTCTTTGACGTCCTCTACTGAAACTGAAGTCACTGGTTTCGCACGGGGCAAAATGACACTTCCCGCGCAATTCTGTCGATTGGTAGGGTTGCGTGATTTTGGACTCTCTTTTTGCTCTGCAATGGACTCGTCTCTCAGCCTCTTTTTACATTGAGCAATTCGATGACCTACTTTCTTGCAGTAGAAACAGCCTTTCTGGTTTGGTGTGTCCGCTCCGTTCGGTGTATCGCCTATGCTTTGGATCTCGGTCTTCGGGGATTTCTGTCTTTGCTGTTGCTTTGGTGGAGCCATTGTCTTTCCATGTGCGGTCAAATATCGCTCTGCACACTTGGCAAGGTTCGACAGGGACTGAGATTCTTGTTCTTCCAAGTGGACTGCCAGATCTTTTTGGCATGCAGCCACGAACTGTTCTTTGACTATCAGGTCTCGCAGGTGATCATAGTCCTTTGTCAGTCCTGACAGCTCTACCCATTTCTGTAGATACGTCTTCAGCCGTTCGATGAACTGCTCTGGTGTTTCCCCTGCCTCTGGTTTGCACTCCCGGAAACGTTGTCTGTATCCCTTCTCTGTATAGTTGTAGTGACGAAGCAATGCATCTTTCAGCTTGTCGTAGTCCTTGGCGTCTTCTTCAGACATCCTGTTGTAGACATCGAGGGCACTCCCGGAGAGGAGAGCACTCAGTTTGATGGCCCATCCATCTTTCTGCCAATTCGCATTCTCAGCATACCTCTCAAATCTGCCAAGGTAGCTGTCGATCTTGTCCTTATCCTCTAAAAAGGACGGGATCTTTGGAGCCTTGTGTGATTCTCTTTGAACTGCACCCTCTCTTCTTGCACCATGCTGAATTCGCGCTAGTTCAAGTTCATGTTGACGTTGACGTTCTTTTTCTTGAGCTTCAAGTTCTCGTATACGTCCTCTTTCTTGCGCTTCTCTGGCACGTTCTTTTTCTCGAGCTTCTCTGTCACGTTCTTTTTCTTGAGTTTCGAGTTCAAGTTTTCGCATCTTCAGTTTCATCTCTTGTTCCTGTTGTTGTTCTCGTTCCCGAGATTTCACGTACTCGGTCAGCTGTTTACCCTTCAGTCCGATGTCAACTCCAGCCTGCCAGAAATCCGCCATCCTGGATAATGATGCAGCTCTTGGAGTGTCGGCGACTTTGACTGACGACGGCAATAGCTTTACTACACTTTACCGTGGACTCCCTATACACAAGACCACTGTCTTGAGTCCACACAGTAGGCGTCACGGTCTCGACGAAAATGACGTTACTGGCCTCGTTCGGCAATGTCGAATCTTGACTAGTCGACTCTTGACGAAGCTGTAGAGATCCTCGGCTTGGCCCCCAGTGTTACGTGCTATACAGCCGGCCACAATCTATCGATGTATTGGCGTGCAGGTATGTTGTTGCTAGCACTTTAGGCTATAACACGGATTCTTTTGAATCTCTTGGTGCTCGTCTGTCGTTCTACAGTCAATCACAGAAACGACAAGCTTGCGTAGTAGAGGAAAACGTAGCAACTTTATTTTCCTCACAACGGAACGTAGAATCACACACTCAAACAACAGGACCTCTGAAACTCTCTCAGTTCTTG
>JAWQFJ010011756.1:40000-50000 GCA_034096865.1 Theodoxus fluviatilis
CGAAAGAGCTCTGCTGGGTTCGACAAATATTTCCCACCTTTACGTGGGTACGCTGCTGATGTCACGCTGAGTAAATCTAAAATACCTGACTCGAAATTCTCCTTTTTCGAGTTCCTATGAAACTTGCGAGAAGCGCAACAGCTGCCGAGAAAAGAGCTATTTATCGTTTGTTCAAAATATACCTAGAGATAAAAATTATTCCCAAAACCCTTCACTTGGAATGAGCTCTGCCGTTGATGTAAACAGTATATCGCCTTCGTTCATTATCATCGCATATGATAGTTGGGGCGTCCTAAGCTATCAAATACCAAAATTCAGCATTACGATGTGAACAAAGTACTGTTTTTATCATTGCTGATTCATTTCATCCTCTCAACAATAGAAATCCAAGCGTGGTCAGATCACTTAGAACGCATCTACGCTCTATGTGGTACACAGTGACATCAACGACAGTGGGGGGGGGGGAGACAACCATCCTATGTATACAGAGACACGCACTACAGAAGCTGTATTAACACCTTGAGTGTCATGGGAATTCAAGCAGACGTCATGACCGTCGTTATGAAAGACTCCAGTAGGCCTACCAAGGGTGGAGCTCAGTGTTTGAATCCTTTAAGCTAAAAGGCGTCCGAAAAGAATCTTCCCTCATATTCAGTAAACGCACTCGGCTCAGGTGACAAAGCTTACAAACTATGTGGGCCTTAAGCCGTCTTTTGTCCTTTCTCTCTTTTTCGCGGTTTTAATGCTTAAATCACAGCTGTCAAAAACGACTATTTCAAAACGCAGCCTGCCCCAATTCATCCGACAAAGCACTAAAACCCACGAAGGAGGACTCTATGAAAAAACATTCTCTCACCGGTAAATGCTCATATCTTCGATTGCGTTCGGTCCCTGAATGGAGCCCGTCCATGGTCACTGTGGGAGCATGGTGGGTGGGGCGGTTGCCTTGGCAACAGCCACGTTGAGGGGCGATGAGCACTTCCTGTCTATTCACGGGGACAAACAGATGACGCCGACGGAGGCCGGCGTCTGGAGTGAATCTCTCGCCTCCCGTCTTCTCCGCCCGCCTGTCTCCCAAATTAATGTGGCAGGTACGACAGCGACCGTTCAAACACCCTGGCCCACCACGTAATCCCCGACAACGTGTCATGCTCACCGTCGACTGCAGGGTTGCTGTCCCCTGCTCTCCCTCCGTCCCCCTTCCCTCCCCTTTCCCCTCCACTCCGATCTTGCGACCCCTTCCAATTCGACTCTTGTCGATGGCTGACTGAGGATGCAGAGACACCCTGGAACTCGACTCTTGTCGATGGCTGACTGAGGACGCAGAGACACCCTGGACCCCTCATCTCCCAGGAAACAATAGACGAGAAAGCTTTGAGAGGAACGTCACGGATCTGAACGCAAGGTCGACTGCGAGATTGATGGAAAGACGGGTTTTGACGCTCGGTGTGTGGTGAGGTTGTTCCTTTACGCAGGTTGAATTTCATCTTGGAGTCCCTTTGTGACAACCCCCCCCCCCCCCCCCCCCCCTCCCCCTAAATACATTAAGAAAGCCAATTCGAGTATATGGCGCAGTGAGATTGGATCCACGTGCTTTCCCAGGTAACGTACACGTGCGAGGTTGACGACTTGCAGAAAGATTCACGAAAATAGCTGCTAAGTGTCATGTGACTAAGGGCATACGTTAAACAGTTCTGAAATAAATCCCGGGCGACGGATGCTGTTATACTAGTAAACTGAGTGGCACCTTTCGCGGTTTCTGCATTCCTCAAGCGCCATCGTATCTTCACCGGTGCTTAAGTCGAAGTCATTAAAGGCTGGACAGTGAAACACCGAGAGCTGATCAAGGAAAGTGACCAAGATTCATTCCTCTCTCTCTGTCTCTCTGTCTCTCTGTCTCTCTGTCTCTCTCTCTCTCTCTATCCACACACACACACACACACACACACACACACACACACACACACACACACACACACACACACACACACACACACAACCACTACCAGCCGTCCCGGTCCCGCCCCCCCCCCCCCCCCCCCTCTTGACAAAATGCGTATTATCAATAATTACCGGTATCAAGCAAAACAAGCCAAAAAGCCAGCAACGTCACTGCTACCAAAACCTGACATAGATGAAGAGTTAAGTCGTAGAAATGAGCATGGGACGGCACTGGAGAGCCCATTGAATGATATTGAATTCCACAAGGCAGTTCAACTGGGATTCATGCAATAGGCTACTTGGTTTGTTTAGACACAGACGCAAGTGACGGGGGGAAGGGGAGGCGGAGGGAAAGGTTAGAAGGCGACTGGGATGCAGGCGAGGGTCTGCGCAGTAAGCCAGGCAAGGCCTTGGCACACACATCAGTGATCCTCATCAACGGACTGCAGCGGCATGGCCAACTCAGGTCATCTCTGCTGTCCTGGCACTGCACCCCCTGTGGGTTGGGGGTAAGAAAAGACCCCTGCGTCTCTTCCTGTGATTGGTAAAAAGTAAATGACTAGGGAAAAACTGAGTTTAGGACTGGGTCATGTTCCAATCAACACTAGTGACTTCGGAAGTCAATGACCTTACATAACATACAAAGGCTGACAGTCCGTGAAGATTCATCCATCCATCTACCTATCCATCCAACCATCTTTCCGTCCGTCCGTCCATCCCTCCCTCCCTCCCTCCATCCATCCATCCATTCATCCGCGTACGCACATTCATACAGAACTGACTTTCGGATGAGGATCTAGTCATAAGGATTCCATTATTGCATCTACGATGAGCGACAGCGAGTTGGCAAAGTTGACTGAGCTTCACAGAGCGCAGGGAAACCTCGGAACAGCGGACTCGCCGCTGCACTGCGCAAGGCAAGGTGCGGAGAAGCCGCGCGCCAGCTGGCTCGTCCGTGTTGCCAGCGACTGCAGCACGCCTCGCGTCGCTAGTCACATCGAAGGCGACGCATGAAGCTTCGTGTACAACGCCCTTTAGCAGTCTGCACTATTTCTAGTTGCGGATGATAAGAGGGTGAGGTTGGGTGTGGAAATAGACGTAGGAAAAGATGGCACAAACAAGACAAGACGAGGAAGGACGAAGGCTGACAGAAGGGACGAAAGACGTAAATTCTGAAAGTTCTAATCAAGCAAGAGGGCACCGGGGACCGACAAGGGGTGAAGGATGGGATGAAGAAGAAACCAGCAGTCAAGCTGGATGAGACAGGAAGGGCTGAGAGTAAAGACTAGGTGGCGAAAAGTGGGATCAGGGATAGAAGGGAGGATGAGGAGGGGGAAATATCAAAAGCAGCATCAAAGACATTGGGGAGGGTATGCGGGCAAGAAAACTGCAAGGCAGAGCAAGTAGATGGGGATACAAACCAAGACAAGACCGACGGGGATATCTACCCTTTCACTGACCCATCCAAAAACACTTAGCGGTGTTGACACAAAAAGCAACCCCGTGAAGAAAGGTTCAGACTCTGGAGACCTTGAAGCACACTTTCGTCGTTGACTCCTGACACGGGGAGGCTGATAGCGCCGCTCTGGGTCCCGCAGAGATAGCGCACCGCCCAGAGAGCGTCTTCAAGGGACCTACGCTTATCTGTCTGCCTTTGAGGCAGTTCCAATCCTCTTAGTTTTTGCGTCAAGCGTGAGCAAAGCTGTAAGCACCGGTGTGCAGGGTTGTTGCCTTTTCGCATGTTACGGCAACAGTGAAAGCAGTCTTGATGAGAACGGAAAGGCTTTCGGCGTCAGTAATTATCACTGATTCTATTGTTTAGAAACAGCATCAATAACGCATTCAGTTGTATCAGTCATTTGTGCTCTGTTAAAGCTGATACAATCGCCAGTAGGTTCGTTCCCAGCAGTGAATTTTTTAGGTGTTTTAAATCGTCTGAACCCAAAGTTCAGTGTCTGCAGCATATCACATTACTAACGCAGGGAGATTGCATTTTTGTCATTGCTTAAACTGCATTAGGCGAAACAATGCTAGTCTGTTTTTGAATGGGCTGACACGAAGGGAACACAACAGGCCCGAATGAGATAAAAGCATTGTTGTGGTTATTCATTCCTCGTGAGGTCTCGTATTCCGATGCACTCGCCTCACTTTTCGTGAAGAGATGGTTTGGTTCCCCTGCCTGTTTTCCTTGAAGACGATAGGGCGGACAAAAACACAGAGAGTTTTATCAGAGAAAATGCAAGGACACCACAGCGGTGGGCGAAGGGAGCAACCCTGGAAAAGTGCCAAGTCGCCAACATGACGCTTTTTTTCAGCGTATGATGATTCGTGTAGATTGCCATTCAACAGTTGTATTTTGCATCGGACGAACTTAGACACATACAAGAAATATGCACATCGATGCTATTTAGCATTAAACAGATATATATATATATATATATATATATATATATATATATATATATATATATATATATATATATATATATATATATATATATATATAAAATTGGTCTGACATTACAAAATAGAAGTGTTTGTTTTTTAATAGGGAGAGAAATGTTACTAAACACGTCAAAAACACGAATATGTTACGTTACGACACTCAGCACATGAAGACATTAGAAACCATTCAAGAATTATACAACACGATTCACAGTGATCTCAGTACACGTAAAAGGCACTTAAAATTCCAGCTGGTAACCGTTCTGGCTGGGCACTTGACAGACATCACTGTAATGGCACTACCCTCACAGCTCACTTCTTGAGCGTGCACGTTCTGATGACTACAATGCAGAGAGTAGTACCGCTCAGTCACCTCTCCCTTGAAATAAGTCACCATGTTGAGAAAGAAAGAAAGAAAAGAAAGAAAGAAAGAAAAGAAAGAAAGAAAAAAAGAAGAGAGAAAGAGAGAAAGAGAGAAAGAAAGAAAAGAAAGAAGGGAGGAAGGAAGGAAGGAAGGAAGGAAGGAAGGAAGGAAGGAAGGAAGGAAGAAAAAACCCTCTGAGCTTTGATCATGTGAATCGGTCCCATCCATGTTTGGATGGACGTTTCACCGTCGCAATGACTGAATGCACTGTCATGTCACAGGTCATCTCTCAATCTTTGTGGAACAATCCTTTCCTGACAGATAAGTACTTGTTCAACCTTGAGTGGTACAACGCCGGCATAAATTCAGTCAGAGATATCGTCATTGTGAAAGGTCAACCAAAATTATTTTCTGAAATGAGGTCACAATAACAGATTAATGGCAATTTTTATTATACAACAGAGTAGTGCATAACATCCCGGGGAGATGGAAAGATATCCTCACACGTAACTGTATTTAATCTATGCTAGATATTCCCAGTTCTTCTCCAATTAAGGAAATATTTGAAACCAAAGCAAAGAGAGGCATTACTTTTTTCTCTGACAATCTAACAAAAAATAATTCTTTACCAGCAGGACATGAAAAATGGTCAAGGAACCTGTCCGACTACAACCTTCCATGGAAGAAGTATCACACACTAAATAAATGAGCCAACCCAGACACGCGGACAAGATCATTTCAGTTCAAGCTTTTACACAGAATACTACCTACTAATGTATTTCTAAAAGCAATACGACTATCAAACGACGACAGGTGCAGCATGTGTAGCAATGAAAGAGAGACATTAGAACATGTTTTTCTCCTGTGTCCATTTACCAAGATTCTCTGGGACAATATTGAATTGTGTATATCTCAAAAACTAGACCATGTTGTCAAATTCACCACTTCCGAAAAATTATTTGCAGTTTTGCAGGGAAGTAAAGCAGTAACTCACATATTAACCCTAACTAGAAACATATTTATTATTGTAAGCAGAAGGAGGAAAAACTAAATATTCAAGATTTGACCAGATACATAATACAGGTGATTCAAATAGAACAATATAGCGCAAAAATTGGCCAGACCCTTGAACATTTTAAGACCATCTGGAAAATGTTTATATAAGGAATTAATATACTGTACATTACAGTACATTGACTTGTATTGGAAATGCTACTCGACACAATTCGGCGCTGTGAAATCTCCATCATTCCATATCGACCAGCGTTCCTAACATTCCTTCTTCACCATCAGATGCCCTTACATTTCTTATTTCGCATACCCTTTATATACACCTCTCTCTCTCTCTCTCTCTCTCTCTCTCTCTCTCTCTCTCTCTCTCTCTCTCTCTCTCTCACTTTTTTTCTCTTACCAACTTATAATAGGCCCTACATCTCCTTCTCTTTCGTTCTTTTTTCGGCTAGAAGGAGATAAACCCCCTATATATATATATATATATATATATATATATATATATATATATATATATATATATATATATAAAAACCACCCCTTCCCATTCACCCTCGACTACTCAGTAGACTTCCTCCTTTGCTGTTATTTTTATTTATATATCTTTTTTGTCTAGGAACGAATTCATGTAAGTACTGGAATGATGATGATTGATGATTGATGCTGATGATTGATGTTGATGATTGATGCTGAAGATTGATGTTGATGATTGATGTTGATGATTGATGTTGAAGATTGATGTTGATGATTGATGCTGATGATTGATGTTGAAGATTGATGTTGATGATTGATGTTGATTGATGTTGATGATTGATGCTGATGATTGATGCTGATGATTGATGTTGAAGATTGATGCTGATGATTGATGTTGAAGATTGATGCTGATGATTGATGTTGAAGATTGATGTTGATGATTGATGTTGAAGATTGATGTTGATGATTGATGTTGATGATTGATGTTGATGATTGATGTTGATGATTGATAATGATGAGAACCACCACCCACCCACCCACCCCTCTGTTTCTTTCTTTCTGTAAATAAAAATAATTAAAAAAATGAATGCACTGTCATGTCTTTTATCAATAACTGAAAAGGCGGGTCTTGCTTTTCCCCCTCTGCGCTCTTTGCCAGTGCCCGAGGACGCACAAGCCCGAGGCCTAGGACCTGGGTGGGCAAGGGGAGGATGCGGTGTTTGGCTACGGAAGCTGGACCGAGAGCGAGACGGCCGGCCACCGAGGCTGGGTGTTGACGCAGTGTCGGGTTGCATGGCGAGGACACCTCTGTTTGTCAACTGCTTCCCAGACTCTGCTGGGATCACTCAGCACAAAGACCCTAGGGGCCTCCAGGCGCGGAGGCATGCTGCCGCCACGCTGTAATGATGGCCCACAGAGATGGCGGTCTGGCGATCCAGTAGGGGTCTTCTGAGGACGCCATATCTGATGGCACAGCCACCTGCACGGTGATGGACTGCAGACTCGGGAGGCTGATCTTCTTATTGGGGTCTTCTGCGGTCATCAGAACTGATACCCTGGACACCAGGTCTTGGAAAAAGGGGTGAGAGTGAGAGCGTGTCTGATATGATTGGGGCGTGGATCTGGATGTCTAGCAGACGTTTTCCTCGGGGCGTCAGAGGCAGTAAAAGAAGAAGACACCTGCACTACGTGATAGACTTCAGATACCATGAGAGATGGCTTGGCCACCTGTTATGTTTGATGAAGTACAGACCGAAGTTTGATGGACTCTCAACGGTTTTCAGAGGTTAGCACCACTACGTGACCTGGGAGATGAGTTGCAGAGGTAGGACTCTACAACATGTAACTTTATAATAATAAATGCTCAGCAGGGACATGATCATCTACTTAAGAGGCATTTTAGACTGACAAAGTAGAGTAACTGAGGGAAAGTTGAAAAGAAACAAGAACGAAAAATGTCAAAGACGTAAGGAACGACATGGAAAAGTGCAGACATAAAAGGTAGAGAAAGACAGAGAGTGAATTAACAGGCGATGGATAAAAAGGAAGATGTACTGGAGAAAGATGGAAACAAAGGAAAAGATTAAAGAAAAGAGGATGAAAGATAGTAATATAAAATGGTCGCGTTGGAAAGGACAGAAGATTCTAGCGCGAAAGAGCAAGAGAAAGCAACAGAAGAAGGCGAGTGGAGGAAAAGAAGACAAGTTGTAATGCAATAAGCGATAGAACGGTGGAGAGAATGGTGTGAAAGTAGTAGCAAAGGAAGATAGGACAGTAGAAAGGATTAAAGGTTAATAAATAGGCCATTAAGAAGATCACACCAGGAGAATATGTAAAAAGATGACGGAAATAAATATAAAAAGGGGGAAGGGGCGGGGGGTGCAGTGCGAAACTTTTTTTATTCCATGAAGAAGTGAGAGAAAGAGAAATTGAAGGAAGGTAGGCAAACAAGACGCACAGATAGAATACAAGACAAATATAAAGAAAGCGGCGGAGAAGGGATGGAGGGGAGGCTGTGGCAGTGGAGTGAGTGGAGCGAGGCTGTGGCAGTGGAGTGAGTGGAGAGAGGCTGTGGCAGTGGAGTGAGTGGAGAGAGGCTGTGGCAGTGGAGTGGAGAGAGGCTGTGGCAGTGGAGTGAGTGGAGAGAGGTTGTGGCAGTGGAGTGAGTGGAGAGAGGCTGTGGCAGTGGAGTGAGTGGAGAGAGGCTGTGGCAGTGGAGTGAGTGGAGAGAGGCTGTGGCCAGTGGAGTGAGTGGAGAGAGGCTGTGGCAGTGGAGTGAGTGGAGAGAGGCTGTGGCAGTGGAGTGAGTGGAGAGAGGCTGTGGCAGTGGAGTGAGTGGAGAGAGGCTGTGGCAGTGGAGTGAGTGGAGAGAGGCTGTGGCAGTGGAGTGAGTGGAGAGAGGCTGTGGCAGTGGAGTGAGTGGAGAGAGGCTGTGGCAGTGGAGTGAGTGGAGAGAGGCTGTGGCAGTGGAGTGGAGAGAGGCTGTGGCAGTGGAGTGAGTGGAGAGAGGCTGTGGCAGTGGAGTGAGTGGAGAGAGGCTGTGGCAGTGGAGTGAGTGGAGAGAGGTTGTGGCAGTGGAGTGAGTGGAGAGAGGCTGTGGCAGTGGAGTGAGTGGAGAGAGGCTGTGGCAGTGGAGTGAGTGGAGAGAGGCTGTGGCAGTGGAGTGAGTGGAGAGAGGCTGTGGCAGTGGAGTGAGTGGAGAGAGGCTGTGGCAGTGGAGTGTGAGAGAGGCTGTGGGCAGTGGAGTGAGTGGAGAGAGGCTGTGGCAGTGGAGTGAGTGGAGAGAGGCTGTGGCAGTGGAGTGAGTGGAGAGAGGCTGTGGCAGTGGAGTGAGTGGAGAGAGGCTGTGGCAGTGGAGTGAGTGGAGAGAGGCTGTGGCAGTGGAGTGAGTGGAGAGAGGCTGTGGCAGTGGAGTGAGTGGAGAGAGGCTGTGGCAGTGGAGTGAGTGGAGAGAGGCTGTGGCAGTGGAGTGAGTGGAGAGAGGCTGTGGCAGTGGAGTGAGTGGAGAGAGGTTGTGGCAGTGGAGTGAGTGGAGAGAGGCTGTGGCAGTGGAGTGAGTGGAGAGAGGCTGTGGCAGTGGAGTGAGTGGAGAGAGGTTGTGGCAGTGGAGTGAGTGGAGAGAGGCTGTGGCAGTGGAGTTCCTGTTTTTCTATGTGCCTCTGAGTTGTTGTTGTTGTTGTTGCTGTTGTCGTTCTTGTTCTTGTTGCTAGCTTGCTTTCCTGTCTGTTTGATGTCTCCGGTCAGTGATCAAACACGTTTAACCACTGCCTGAAAAAGACATTCAAGCAAATGTTTATTTCGCGTTCTGTCTCAGGCTTTAATCTAGAGGACACAATTAACATGCTGGCAGACGCGAAATGAAATAAGAGTTAAGGGACGAACTGCTCGTCAAGACTTTTTTGTTTCCTCTTCATCGTTCATTTCATTTCATTGCACTACCTCTTTTCTCTTTTATTTCGTTTCCTCTTCATCGTTCATTTCATTTCCTTGCACTACCTCTTTTCTCTTTTATTTCGTTTCCTCTTCATCGTTCATTTAATATGCTTGCACTACCTCTTTCCTCTTTATTTCGTTTCCTCTTCATCGTTCATTTCATTTCCTTGCACTACCTCTTTTCTCTTTTATTTCGTTTCCTCTTCATCGTTCATTTCATTTCCTTGCACTACCTCTTTTCTCTTTTATTTCGTTTCCTCTTCATCGTTCATTTCATTTCCTTGCACTACCTCTTTTCTCTTTTATTTCGTTTCCTCTTCATCGTTCATTTAA